>MDKH01134451.1:0-29672 GCA_005239495.1 Nicotiana undulata | reverse complement strand
TCCCAACAACCTTGGAAGCCAAGTGCAGCCCCGTTGCTCATACCTAAAAAGTTTAGAATGCCTCATGTCCCCAAATATGATGGCACAACTGACCCACGTGATCACGTGATTGCTTTCACTGCTGGAGTAAAAGGCAACGATTTGACAAAATAGGAAATATAATCAGCCCTTGTCAAAAAATTTGGAGAAACGCTCACTAAAGGAGCCTTAACCTGGTATGCTCTTCTCCCTGAAAACTCTATAAATTCTTTTGCTGAACTTGCAGATTCATTTATAAAAGCACATTCTGGTGCGCAAAAAGTGGAAAAACGAATGGAAGATATCTTCAAAATAAAGCAAGGAGACAAAGAATTGCTCCGTGAGTTTGTAGACAGGTTTCAAAGAGAAAGAATGCAACTACCAAGGGTGCCTGACAATTGGGCAGCTATGGCATTCACGAGCAATTTGAACGAAAAAAGTTCAGAAGCTGCGAGACGACTTAAAGAAAGTCTAAGAGAATTCCCAGCCACAACATAGAATGACGTATACAACAGGTACAATACTAAACTAAGAATTTTGAGGATATAATCACACAATCAAAAGACGAAGAATACCACAGAACAAGGCAGCCAGAATCAGAGAAAAAGCCAGGTAAAAACAGGTATGATCCTTATTTAGGACCTTTAAGACGTGACCCACGTCCAAGGTTCGAAAATACAAAACTTTCAGGAATAGATACGAACTCATCTTCCTTAAGATCCAGGAGAGATCAAGATGAACAATTCCGGAATATTACCCGAATTGGACACCATAACTTTAACATAAGCAGCACTGAACTCATCTCAGTACTAAAAAGTATGGGAGACAAAGTTAAATGGCCAAAAGAAATGCGTTCCAACCCTAACAGGAGGAACCTCGATCAATGGTGTGAATTCCATAACGATCACGGCCATAGAACGATAGACTGTAGGTACTTACAAGGTGAAATAGAATATTTATTAAAATAGGGTTATCTAACAAACTTGTTCAGTGATAAAGGTAAACATGCTTATATGAAGAACATGCAGGAACCACCAAAGCCACCTTCCCCAAAACGAACTGTTAATGTGATACACGGAGGAGAAGAAGTAAACGGGATAATATGCCAGTTAACTTCAAAAATCACAAACACCAACGGAAAGCGGATTCGAAAAGAAATTAATGAAGAGCAAATATATTTTAACGACGCAGACTTTGGAGGATTAACACTTCCACACAATGACACATTGGTAATATCTTTACTAATTCATGATACTAATGTTAAAAGAGAGTTGATTGATCCAGGTAGTTCAGTCAACATTATTTTGATAAACGTTGTAGAGGAAATGCTAGTAGAAAATGCATTGATTCCAAAGGCTCAAGCCATATCTGGGTTTGACAACTCAACAGTGATAACTAAAGGTGAGATTGAACTCAACACTTACGCTGAAGGAGTTATCAGAAATACGAAATTTCAAGTCATTGATACAGAGATGGCTTATAACGTCATTCTGGGAAGACCATGGATTCATGATATGAAAGCAATACCATCTACTCTACATCAAGTAATAAAATTCCCTTCCAAATGGGGGATAAGAAAGATCAGGGGCGACCAACAAGCCTCAAGAAATATTAACTCAATATCTCTTAGAAGTAAAAGAGATGTAGAAAAAACGGCGAATCATCAAACAGAGGTTTATCAACAAAAGTTACGACACAAACTTCTAGTCAGTTACGAATTAAGGAAATATATATTCTAATAGGTACGGAAGAAGATCTTGCGAGCATCAAGAATAAAGCAGAACATACGAACGTAGACTCCAGGCCAGATTTCATTCATGAATCAGAAGAAGAAAAATGTATCAAAATAACTGCTGAAGAACTCGAGGCTGTTCCCATCTCAGAACAGGAGCCCGAAAGAAAAATTTACGTTGGCGTGAAGTTATTAGAAAGACTGACTCCAGAACAAAAAGGTACGCTCATCAATTATTTAAAAGCTAATGAAGATTGTTTTGCATGGTCCCATTCGGACATGATAGGTATCCCGCCAGAAGTGATGACTCACAAACTAAATGAAGATCCATCGTTCGTACCTATTAAACAAAAGAAACGAAAGCAAGGATCTTTCAAAAATCAAGTGATCGATGAAGAAATTCAGAAGCTTCTAAATATAGGTTCGATACGAGAGGTAAAGTACCCTGACTGGCTAGCTAACACCGTAGTGGTACCTAAAAAGAACGGCAAATAGCTGGTATGTGTTGATTATACTAATTTAAATAAAGCATGTCCCAAAGATTCATTTCCCTTGCCATATATAGATCAAATGATTGATGCAACCGCGGGTCATGAATTATTAAGTTTTTTAGATGCATATTCTGGTTATAACCAAATCAAAATGGATCCCATCGATGAAGAAAAAACTTCTTTTATTATTAACCGGGGGACTTATTGCTATAAAGTTATGCCCTTTGGATTAAAAAATGCAGGTGCCACTTATCAAAGACTAGTAACAAAAATGTTCCAAGAACATCTGGGTAAAACAATGGAAGTTTACATTGATGATATGCTTGTAAAATCCACACAAGCAGTAGATCATCTACAACATTTATCTATCACTTTCGATATTTTACGTAAATACAACATGAAACTCAACCCAGAAAAATGTGCCTTTGGTGTACAATCTGGTAAATTTTTGGGATTCATTGTATCCAACAGAGGAATAGAGGTAAATCCAGCACAAATAAAAGCTATAGA
Source organism: Nicotiana undulata (assembly GCA_005239495.1). Taxonomy (NCBI): domain Eukaryota; kingdom Viridiplantae; phylum Streptophyta; class Magnoliopsida; order Solanales; family Solanaceae; genus Nicotiana; species Nicotiana undulata. The sequence goes on along the minus strand of MDKH01134451.1, from coordinate 26,921 downwards.
AGAAATACCTGAAATCTTGAAAAATAAAAAAGAAGTCCAAAGATTGACAGGAAGAATAGCAGCCCTAGGGAGATTTATATCTAAATCCTCCGAAAAAAACTTTAAGTTTTTTACAGTTCTTAATAAACAAAATCAGTTCGAATGGACTAAAGAATGTCAACAGGCTCTAAAAGACTTGAAGGCTTACTTTCAAAACCACCATTGCTGTCAAAACCAAAACAAGGAGAGAGATTATACATCTACCTGGCTGTCTCAGAAATTGCCGTTAGCGCAGTACTTGTAAGAGAAGAAAAAGGTAAACAATCTCCCATTTATTATGTAAGTAAAACTTTATTAGACGCAGAGACTAGATATCCGCATCTAGAAAAGTTAGCCTTAGCATTAATAATGGCATCAAGAAAATTGCGTCCTTACTTTCAATGTCATCAAATTACTGTAGTAACTTCATATCCTTTAAGGAATATTCTACACAAACAAGAATTGTCAGGAAGATTAGCCAAATGGGCTATAGAATTGAGTGAACATGATATAACATATCAACCAAGAACTGCAATAAAATCACAGATATTGGCCGACTTTTAGCTGACTTTAGTAGCAGTATTACTCCAGAAGTAGAAGAAGAATTGCAACTTTTTAATGGAATAAGTCCAGGACAGTGGACCCTATTTACAGATGGCTCATCTAATATAAAAGGAGCAGGATTAGGTATTATCCTGATATCACCCACAGGTGAAAAAATTAGACAAGCAATCAAATGCTGTCCAATAACTAACAATGAAGCAGAATACGAGGCTGTTATTGCAGGTTTAGAATTGGCACGGGAATTGTCAATCGAACAAATCAAAATCAACAGCGATTCCCAACTTGTGGTAAATCAAATGCAGGGAAATTATGTCGCTCGAGAAACTCGAATGCAACAGTACTTAGAGAAGGCACGGAAACTAGTGAAACAATTTAAAACATGGGAAATAACACAGATACCTAGAGAAGAAAATGTTGAAGCAGATGCATTAGCCAACATTGCTGCAGTTACGGACGTAGCCCATAAAGACAACGATATTATCATACATCTCTTCCATTCAACACCCGATCATAGCAAAAATGAGGTATCTTTCAATAATTTAACTTGGGATTGGAGAAACGAAATTCTTAATGTTTTGCAGGACGGTATAGTACCTGAAGACAAAAAGGCAGCTCAAGCGCTCCGTCGTAAAGCAGCGAGATATTGTCTAGTTTGCAGCACCTTATATCGCAAAATGATTGGAGGAACCCTAGCTAAGTGCCTCGGACCCAATCAAATGGAATACATGATAAAAGAAATTCATGGGGTCACTGTGGAAATCATGCAGGTGCAAGGTCTTTAGTAAAAACCTTAATAAGAGCAGGATATTATTGGCCGAAAATGGAAGGAGACGCGGAAAATTTCATATCCAAATGCGATAAATGCCAACGATTCGCTAATAAAACACATCAGCCAGCCGAACTATTACATTCCATTATGTCGCCATGGCCCTTCATGAAATGGGGAATGGACATAGTAAGACCCCTCCCCCAACCCAAAGGTCAGGTACGATCTTTACTTGTACTTACTGATTATTTCATGAAATGGGTAGAAGCGGAAGCATTCAAACAGCTGGGGGAGAAGGAGGTTAAAAGCTTCTTATGGAGAAATATAATATGTCGGTTTGGATTTCCAAAAGAGATCGTGTGTGACAATGGCCCACAATTTATAGGCTCTCAAATCACAGAATTCTTTGACAGCTGGAAAATCAAACGGATCACATCAACACCATATCACCCCGTAGCTAATGGACAAGCAGAATCCATGAACAAAATCATCATCAATAATATAAAGAAATGGTTAGACAAAGCCAAAGGCAATTGGCCCGAAGAATTACCAGCGGTATTATGGGCATACATGACTACATCAAAAACAGCCACGGGAGAAAGCCCCTTCGTACTTGTTTATGGCTCAGAGACATTAATACCCGTGGAAATTGGCGAGCAAAGTTTAAGGGTGACAACAGTCACGGAACAAACAAATGACGTTGAACTGCAAACCAATCTGGACCTACTCGAATCACGAAGAGATGCGGCCTTAATACGTATTGGCAGCTCAAAAACAAATCATAGAACGATATTACAATCGTAAAACCAACCTCAGGTATTTCAAAATTGGGGACTTTGTACTTAAAAAAGTCTTCCAGTCAACAAAGGAAGCAGGAACTGGCAAACTAAATCCTAATTGGGAAGGTCCCTATAAGATACGAGGAATAGCAGGAAAAGGCGCGTACAAATTAGAATCCATGGACGGCAGGATTTTACCAACAAGTTGGAATGCCATTCATCTGAAGAAATACTACTTCTAAGTAAAAGAAGTACCCACGATCAGGTATTACGCGTTCAAATTTTATCTTCAAATATTAAAAATTTTACTAACCTTTTTAGATGATAGGCAAAGAGCTAACCCATCACCAGATGATGACATTAGACCCGCAAAGACGCGCGGAAACATAATTCCCGGTCTAGGGTTACACTTTCTGATGGATATTTTAAAGGGTTAAGCAGTCATCATCTAAAAAAGCATATACCTTCGAGTCCGGAATGTTTTCCCTTTTCAGGGAAAGGACCACAATGTAAGAATAATCAAGTGCTCGAGATCTCATTCTTCAATGTTCCAACACTTGGGGGACTACATGATATAAAAATCCAAGACTACCAGAAGTCAGAGTGCTCGAACTTAAAAAATCATTCAGCCAACAAGTCAAGTGATATGAGCAAAAAAATTGAAGACTATGACACAAGAATTGCGAAAAGCCTACTCTAAAAAACCCTCGAACCATGTTCAGGTTAGAAGGTAAAATGATAGATACAAAGAAGAAATGTACAAACTGTTACATCAAAAACAGTTAGGGACAGAAGATCATCATCATTGTACTTAGCCAAAACTGTTATAATCAAAACAGTTACGAAATCTTTGTACTCAAATGGAAAACTGTTATTTAAAAACAGTTACGGATGAAAGATCGAAACCCTTGTATATATTCTCAAAACTGTTATATCTAAAAACAGTTACGGATTACACTACATTTCTCTCGTACTTACAACTGTTGCAAATAAAACAGTCAATACGAAAAACTGTTACTAATGAAAAACAATTGCCTCCTTGTATTAACTCAAAAAAACTGTTATCCACTAAAAACAATTACAAAATACAAGTGACTATTAAATCTGTTAAAAACAGTTGCAACATGAGTTTTAGATGTCAAACATAACACATGTAAAAATGTTGTGAAAGTTCAAGCAAAAACCTCTCACAAAAACATTCCTAAAACATGTGAAAAATTCATATCACTCTATTGCATTTTCAATGAAGTTGAGACGTCTTCTTCATTAAAACATTAAAAGGGCCCTTGATTCACAAACAAAGCCTTTCACATACGAAGGCTAAAGCTTGTACTACACCCGACATAAAAGGGTTTAGAACAAAACACGTATCTTTTTACGCAAAGAAAGCTAAGAGGTACGAACAAAGACCTCACAAAAGCAAAAGCAATAGACTTGAATAGAAGGGTTAAAGCTCAAAATTCATAAAAGTCTCAAAAGCAGTACATTGATATAAAAACAGCTAAGTACAATAAGTACAAAACTAAGTACTTAGCCACATAATATTTACATTTTTAAAATGCCCCTAAGTTGTCAGTTGGGGACTTTAGAAACTTTAAACTTACTCCCGATGGAGCTGGGAGTAATTACACCAATCCAATGTAAAAAAAAGAAAAACAGGAAAACAACCAGAATTTTCACTTTTGAGGAGAAGGACTGCTTTCTTCTTCCGGAGAGTCGGCTGCTGCTTCATTAACTGGAGAAAGGTTGAGACCCTGCTGAGTCTTATCTATGGCTTCTTTAGACTTTGCAATCTCAGCATCAAGATCAAAGCCTGCTTGACTCATCTCCATTAATGTGTCATGACAAGCATTCATACACGCCCAACTCACTTCAACAGCCGTTGGCTCTTCAAGATCATTATAATCTTTCGACCACACTTGAAGTTCAGCCTTCAAGCTGTCATTTTCGGCTTCAGCAGCTTCAAGAGCAACCTTCAAAGGCGCGACTAACTCTTCCAAATTTTGGGTCTTTGCCAGAGCCTCACGAAGATCTTCTTGAACTTGAGAAAGATTACGTACGAGCTCTCCAGAATATTCTTCTTTTTGTCCCAACAAATCCTTCAAATACCAGACCTCTTCCGTGGCTTTTGACAGTTGCTCGGCAAAAGAGGATTCAAGAACGTGTTTATCCTTGTTAGCTTGGCTGGAAGAAGCCTTCTCCACTGCTAATTCTCCTCTCACAACTTTCAGCTGCTCCTTTAAGGTATCTCTTTCTCCTTTTAAAGTTTCCATCTCAATTTGAAGGCTTTAGTACTGTGCCTTCAAAATCATCCAGCCCACGAAGCACTTGCAACTCTTTCTCATAATTAGAAATTCTTTTCATGAGCTCCAAACCGATAAGGTGCGTCTACAAAAGCAGTAAAACAATTAAGAATATTAAAACTATTTATTGAAGCAATGTATGTACAAAAGATCGAGTATATACCTTCAAGGAATTATGCACCACCTCATTAGCCCAAGTGAGAGATGCGTGGCTGTCAAGTTTAGCTCTTTCCTCAGGGCCAATCAAAGGCTTGAGCCACATTTCTGGCTCCCCGATGCTGATCTTCTTAAAGAGGTTGCCACCAGCTGGAACCTCAATCAAGACCCTTCGCATCCCCCTGCTGTAAGACCCTTCTTCTATAACAGAAGGCATGGAAGCAGGGGCCGAAGGGGCAGCAGAAGAAACGGAAGGGCCGGGAGCCAAAAGAGTCGCGGGCACTTCAATCGAGATAGAAGAAGGAGAAACTGAAGAAATAATAGGAATTGGAGAAGAAACAACAACAGCAGCTTGGGGAGCAGAGATAGCACCAAAATGCGGGTAAATGGTAGCCAAAGGAACATCGTCAGGATCCATCTCGAATCCTTCCTGAAATAAACGCTCAGCAGAGTCCCGAGATGGAGATTGAGATTTATCTCGAGAAGAAGAAGACCAGATGGCCAACACGGAAGAAAGAGGCGCGGGAGTAGACTCTTTGTCCAAAATTACCCGCATTCTTCTCATCCGGTGCACTAAAGTACCCTCTTCTTCACCCTCATCTTCCCCTTCAGAACAGGAATCCAGGGCTTTCTCTTCGAAGCACTCGTCAAAATATTCTGAGCTTGGGACAATGACATCCTTAGAAGTGAGGAAGATACCCCACGAGTAGTAAACCCTATCAGAAAGAGGAAAATAGTTAATAAAAAAAAAGAACTCAAGCAGAGAAAAGAATGAGAAATATTCTGCTTACCATGGGTCTTAACAATCCACTTGTACTTTGCCGAAAAGTACTTCCAAGATCTTTCCTCGGCAGGAGCAGTAGTTAACATTATTTCTACCTAACTACGGATGTCAGAGACATTCTCGACAACATTCATAGTTGCTGTAAATTAAAGTGAAACAGATACGGTGTCATTAAACATCAAACAAATTTCATTACAAATGAATCAGGTACGAATTAAAATACTTACGTGCACGGTTCCACTTCTCGGGGAAGGGAAGATTATTTTCACCCACTAAAACAGCAGTGGGAACAGCCACGTACCTAAGGTACCAACCTCTGTCTTTATCATCACCAGGGGTTACTAACACCCTCTTACTCCGGGAAACTAAAGTAAAAACCCCCTGACGGAATAAAGCAGGAGAATACAAATGCAACAGATGAGGAAGGGTAAAAGGAACGAAAACCTTTGAAGCCAAGACTCTCAAATAGGCGATAACACGCCATACTAGGGGACCAACTTGTCCTAAACAAATATTAAAAAAGCGACAAAACTCTATAATCACAGGATCAACAGGAGGTTGAAATCCTAACGTAAAAGGATAAGTGAAAACATAAGAAAAACCAGCTTTAAAGGATGTAATCCTTTGAATACTACTTGGCACGAGAACAGGAACATTAGACTCCCAAAAACATTCCCTACGAACAATGGGAATGTGACCCACAGTAATGATAGTGGCATATTTCTCAATACTATCCAGAGAAAGAGATTGTTCAGTAATAGGAGAATTTACTTCTGGAAAAGTTATCTCAGAAGGGATGATTTCGTCAACTCTAGGTTCATGAAAATCATCCCTACTCCTAGAAACAGATTGAGAAGATCTACCTCTCGGGGAAAACAACGCCCTAGCAGGGGAAGAAGAAGAAGAACCTCTAGAAAAAGTACGTCCAAGGCTCCTTAGTCGGCCACCTCTTCGACTCCTCGTCGGAGCAGAAGAAGAAGCTAGAGCCTCAACATCAATAACCTTTTCAGAATGGCCTGATGAAGACATATTTATAAAGTCTAAAGAAGAAATTCTTTCACAAAGAGAAAATTGAGATGCAGAAGTTTTCTTTTTTCGTGCTAAGGAAGAAAGGAAGAAGACTATTTATACTTAATGGCAACCGTCAAAGATTGAAAAGGTAATGATGGAAGGTCATAATCAAAAGTGTCACTTTGGGACTGATGCAACCACAAAAAAGCCCTAAAAGGCGCTGAGTCGTTTCAGAACCAATCAGAAATGAACACATGAAAGAAGTATTAAATGGAAGTACTGTGAAAAGCATGCGTCAATAAAAGAATACAAAGTTTCGAGATAAAGCGGCGGCAAAATATTCCCGCCATAAATGAACATCCACTTACCAAGTATTATACTCTCAATATATGGCAAGTGGGGGGACTATCTGTATTGGTAAAAAATATAGTCTTACACGTGTACAGATTTTAGATGACTCAGCTAGCCAGGTGGACCAATCAAAATATCACACGCGGATGCGAGATAAAGAGGTACGGGCAATGCAAGGAATTAGCCACAGAAAAGATCACTAAAGAAAAACGGCATGGTCACAGCGAATCCGGACACAATAATAGGCCGATTCAAAGATCAGCAATCAATGCCTCGTACGTTACACAATTCCTAAAATAACAGTTACTAGTCATTTTTATAACGCCTCATAAATGTAATAATTAAGCATTAAATAGGCTTCATGACAGTAATAAAAACGTTGTACTAGGAAAACATTCCTATAAAAGGAATGTCAATGTAACAAACAGGGGATCGGATTTCGAGCAATATAAGTTACTGTTTCTTTTTTATTCTCAACGATTGCTTTTTATTCTTTATTTGATTGATCCGATTATCAGTAACCCGAGTTTTTCCTGAAATTAAGCTTTAGTCAAAAAGGTTCATTTTTTGGTTAAACAATCATCTGTTCATGGGTCTCAGAAAAAATATGAAAGTTGAAAAGAGTTTAATTTATGATATTACTCAAAGGCAAAATGGCATTATGAAGCTCCGAAATATTTTATTAACGTATTTTTCATGCATTGCATTCATGTGCATTGACCCATGACCAGATGGCGTTAAATATGAGTATATATGTAAATATATGTATATGGGATATGGGAAAAGGTTATGGCGTTATATACGCACCACCACCTGATCAGCTAGTATATGATGATGATGTTGCCCACAGTGGCTGAAATATGATTCAAACGGCGTTATATACGCGTATATGTGTATGTATATTCAAATGACATTATATACGCGTATATATATATGTATGTATATATATATGTATATGGGATATGGAAAGGTTATGGCGTTATATACGCACCACCACCTGATCAGCTGGTATACAATGATGATTTTGCCCACAGTGGCCGATATGATATGATGGGATGCCCTCAGAGGCCGATGATGTTATGAAATATATACCTATGCACGACATGACATTCATATGCATATGCATGATACTAAAAGTTATTTATTATTTACAGAGTTATCCAGACATACATGTTGAGTCAATTACTCTATATCTCTTCCATGTCTCTTATGTATTTATTTATGTGCCTTACATACTCAGTACATTATTCGTACTGACGTCCCTTTTGCCTGGGGACGCTGCGTTTCATGCCCGCAGGTCCTGATAGACAGGTCGAGAGCCCTCCAAGTAGGCTATCAGCTCAGCGGAAGATGTTGGTGCGCTCCATTTGCTTCGGAGTTGCTCGTTTGGTTAGTATGATTTAGACACATATTGTTTGGTAAGGCGGGACTCTGTCCCGACCTTTATGATATTTATGTACTCTTAGAGGCTTGTAGACATACATCGTGTACATAAAGGATTGTACGGCCTGGCCGGCCTATATATTGAGTTTATAAAGGATTGTGTTGGCCTATTAGGCCTGTATGTCATGTGTATGTAATAATGTAATAAGAAAGATACGCTACGTTGGTACTCGGTTGGGTAAGGTACCAGGTGCCCGTCACGGCCCATCGGTTTGGGTCGTGACACTTGGGATGTGTGTCATGTCCCGAGGGTCCTAAGTAAGGATCGTACCTATTTTTACCTGATCTTTTCTCCGGTTCTGGATGTCTGGGTCTGGAATACTCCTCGTCTCTTGATCGAGCAATGATATCTTCTTCTATTCTAAGTTTAGTGCTGTACCTGTTGTATACATCGTTCCACGCCGTAGCTAGAAATTCTCTTAGGTTTTCCTTAAGCCGTCTCGTGGCTTTTGAGCTTTTATCGTTTACGTTGCTTGCAAATGCCATGGCTGCCCAATTATCAGGCACCCTAGGTAATTGCATTCTTTCTTGTTGAAACCTATCTACAAACTCAAGGAGTAATTCCGTGTCTCCTTACTTTATCTTGAATATGTCTTTCATTATTTTCTCAATTTTTCACCAGAGTGTGCTTTTATAAACGAATCTGCAAGCTCAGCAAAAGAATCAATAGAATTTTCAGGGAGAAGAGAATACCAGGTTAAGGCTCCTTTTGTGAGTGTTTCCCCAAATTTCTTGACAAGGACTGATTCAATCTCTTGTTTTGTTAAATCATTGCCTTTTACTCCTGTAGTGAAAGCAGTCACATGATCACGTGGGTTAGTTGTTCCCTCATATTTAGGGACATTGAGCATTTTGAATTTCTTGGGTATAGGCAAGGGCGCCGCACTTGGCTTCCAGGGCTGTTGAGAATATCTATCAACGTCGATGCCTTTGATAATCGGTGGTACTCCATGGATTTGCTCGATGCGATCATTCCGTTCTTTCATTTGTTTCTGCATGGTTAACAACAAATTTTGTAACTCAGAGTTATTAGTCATACCTGGTCTTGTTTCAAGAGATTCATTTGGAGTGTCACCCCTGGCTGAGTTTATTAAACCAGGCTGAGGATTTTCCGCGATGATTGTATTATTTGGAGGCGGTGTTAATGGTGTTGGTGGTGCCTGTGGTAATCCTCTTGCAAACTCTTGCAAAGCCTGCCCCACATATTCAGCAATCATTTGCTTTATCTGATCCTGCTCTATCGTTTTCTCATTATTGTTATGATGGTTATCGTATTTTTCCGGGGACAACTCCCTTGAACCGCGTGGGGTTCCTCGAGGAGTTGGAACTGGGGTTCCATTTTCCTGCTGGTTGTTGTCGTCATTGTTGTTGTTGTTGCTGGAATTCAACATAGTTTAAAGGATATCGATTGGAAAATAAACTATGATTATTAGGTTCCCGGTAACGGAACCAATTTGTTTAATCAAAGAATTAGATTCCTTGACCAAAGCTATTTAGGATGAACGCGGGTTTACTGATAATGAAGAAAGTAATACGATAAATAAAGAGAAATTAAGTAATCAACAGTACTGTAATATGCAAAAAGTAACGTCGATTGTATCCAAGAATTCAGATGATCTTATGGGTTACATTTCTTCCCTTTATATAGGGGTTTCCTAGTATAACGTTTGGTTCATGTCATGATTGCTTATTAATGGCTAATTATTACATTATTGAGGCATTTGCAAAGGATAACCATAACTGTTGTATAGGTATTATGTAACGTATACGTCATTAACTGTTGTTTCTCGAATCTGCCCGCAGCTTCGTCTGGGTTCACTGTGACCGAATCTCTTCTTTGTCATTAAGTTTCCCACGGTTGATAAACTCGTGGGTTTATTGACCGTGCCTTTTTGTCTCGTACCTCTTTATAAAATCAAGTCCATTTGCTGCGTTTTCCTTGGTCCACGTAACTAGCTGAGTTGTCAAGAATTTGCTTACGTGTGAGACTCTTTTTTACCAATATACCGCCAAGGAAATAAAAAAGAAGTGATCGACGTCATAATAGCTAGGGACTCATAAGAAAAAATGGTTTTGACAGGCCATTCGGCGCAAGGGAGGCACCAAGGTTATCGGAATACAACTTTAGCATCGATGTTGTCGGTATCGTATCAGTTATCGAACACATCAAAGATACCAAGTGGCCTCGGCAGAGGCCCCAACCTAATGTGCAAGTATTATTGAAATCATGGACACAAGACCGAAGATTGTTGACAACAAAGAGAAGAAGTGACCCGGTTGTTCAATAACGGAGATCTTCGGGAATTTCTGAGTGATCGAGCCAAAAATCACTTCAAGAATAGGGACTCCAACAAGCAGACCGAGCAAGAGGAATCTCAGCATGTCATCAACATGATCATCGGTTGATTCGACGTCCCCTAAGGGCCAATGCTAAAGCGCACTAAGGTTTCCATTGTAAGGGAAAACCAAACCCGAGATTACATGACGGAGGGGGCCATCTCTTTCAACAATGAAGATTCCAAAGGCATCGTGAAACCGCATAATGATGCCCCGGTAATTTCTATTCTCATAAATAAATATCGATTTAAGAGTATGTTGATTGATCTAGGTAGCTCGCCTAATATCATCAGATCGAGGGTCGTGAAACAGCTGGGTCTACAAGATCAAATAGTGCCTGTAGTCCGGTTCCTAAAAAGATTCAACATGGCATGTAAAAGTTCTGAAGGGGAGATAACCCTGCCGATGAACACTGTCGGAACCATTCAGGAAAAAACGTTATATGTCATCGAGGGCGATATGAAGTACAACGCTGTAAGGCCCCGAAAAATTTTGCTAAGCAATTTAGGATTTCGGGGTGCCAGGTAGGCTAATTATAATATTTTATGTGCTATGAATGTTATTTAAATGAATTGTATGTGGTAAATAAGTGTATAAGTCATATAATAAGTAATGTGGTGTCTATGGAGAGGCCTACGTCTAAGCCAAATGGGAAAATTTCATAATAGGCTTAAATTCCAAATGTGTTTGCACAAGTCTACACTTTGAACGAGAATATCTAAATATATATAAGGTTTTATGTGATGAAAAACCTAAAAAATAAAAGTTCTTAGATTCTAGTTTCCAACGCTTCAATCCGTTCATCATTTGGACATTCCTACACAAAGTTATGATCAAATTACCAAAGGCTGGCATATTGCGATTCTGCGGGCATTATGCGATCGTAAAAGTGGTTATGCGACCGCAAAATGGCTGCAAACTTGTCCAGTGCAGCCCAGTTCTGGGCACCAATTCCGCGATCCATTTTGCGACCTACATTCCTGTTTTGCATTCCATTATGCGACCGCAGAATCGATTTCAGAGGCTTATTTTTCCTATTTTTATAACCCGACCCCATTTTGATAAATAGGTTTAGGGGCTTCATTTGGGGTCATTTTCTACTGATTTTAGAGAGGGTTGAGAGAATATAGAGAGAGAAAGAAGGGGCCTAGCTTCATAATCACCCAAGTCTTTCTCAAGCCTTCAAGAATCAAGGAAGATAACCACTAGATTGTCTTCCATCCGGGTAAGTCCTACTTCCAAGATTTCATGCAAAAGGTTAAGGGTTCAATTATGTTGTGGGGTTAGAAATATGCCATGCATGTGGGACTAAGTTATAGTATGTGATATTAAGGAACTAATTTGGGCAGTTCATGTTAAAATTGGTAGAGGGAAGAAGGAATTGCCATTTTTAAACCTTCTAGTCCACTTCACATGTCATGTGTTTGATGAAATTCCTAAGAGAGTTACACCATGGGTAATCTTCCTAATTATTAATCAATTTACGCTATCTCCTTATAGATTGTTATTGCTAGAGGTGTTGGTGTATTTTAGAAACTTAAGGAAAAGCTCTTTGAGTTATGTATGGCTAACTCTAATCTTCATAGAATGAACTTATTGGTGTTCAAATACCGGGTATGAGTTCCTTGTTTGATTCTATGAAGAATTGATGGTTTCAATGTGTTAAGTTGGGGAATTCCTGTTTTCATATTGTTCTAAGTTGCTACCATTTCACTATGTTACTTTATTATGTGTACAAATACTTATATGTTGGTTCTAGTTGATATGAAGGATGATTATATGAAACGAAAGAGAGGAATGTAATACAAATGGTTGGATATGTCCAAGTGCTAAGAACTGTATAATAAATGATGGAAAAAGGAATGTGAATCGAATAATTAAATTGATATGGTTATGTCCCAAAGTGAGATGGCTTAGCCGATCAGGACGAGATCGAACTTCATGTTGTGCACATGGTGGTATTTGCATCGAAAATATGATATTGGTAATGTCACACTGTTTCAAGTGAGATGGCTTAGCCGATCGGGCCGAGATAGGACTCCGTGTGAAAACGACACAGTGGTATTATGAACTATGATGCTGATGATGTCTCAGTTGGGATGGCTTGGCCGGTCGGGCCAAAACCGTACTCCGTGTAAAAGACACGATGGTATTATGAAAATTGTGGCACTTGGTTTTAAAGGACTACTATTCAAAAGATGGAATAACAGATTAATAACCCATGGTGACTCTTGTTTGTGTTCCTCCTATTTCCGTGAAATGTTATTTGATGCCTCTAATTGCATTACTACATGTTTGCTGTTTGTCCTATCTAGAGTAGAGTTGGTTCATACATACTAGTACTATTCGATGGTACTAACGTCCCTTTTGGCTGGCGCGCTACATCTTCTTATGGATGTAGGTGGCTCTGTAGCTGGTAGCGCTGATCGCAGGTAGGAGTGCCTTCCCTTTCTCTCCACAACAGTCTTGGTGAGCCCATTTCCTCCGGGTTATGTATAAAATGTGTCACATTTCTTTTGCTAATGTTGTTACGCTTTGAGGTATAGCCGGAGCCTTGTCGCTGGCAGAGTCACTTTGTCTTTTTTTTTTCCATCTTTAGAGGCTCCGTAGACAGATTGTGGTGGTGTCGGGTATTAAACATTTGAACTAGAAATATTGTTATTTGGCAGAATGTTCCCTTCGTATCTATTAATTGTAATATTCTGGATATTATGGTTGAAACTGCTAATGAAAACAAAAATGGAAGTTATGAAAATATTATAAAGTATGATTGATAGAATTTATCTCTTAATTATTCATAAATTAGTTTGGGTAGAATGAAACCTAACAGGCTTGCTCAGTCGGATTTACTCGGTTGAGAGCCAGTCGCGCCCCTCAGTTTTGGAGCACGAAAAACTTGGTATCAGAGCCTAAGGTTTTAAAGTGTCCTAGGATGTCTCGGAGCCGTATTAGTAGAGCCCTTCTTATCGGTGTGTTGTCGACCACATCTATAGTTAGGGGGCTACTTGGATATTTAGGAATTTCACACTTCTTTGATACTCCAATCGTGCGATAGAGCTCAAGATAGGGAGTTAGTTCCCTCTCCAAGTCTTATTCTCAAGATGAGTAATCTTGATTCCGCAATTTTGAAGCCATAAGGAGGGGATGATCCCACCATTGAGTCCGAAGGGGGACTGCCCAAAGACTTGTTAGGAGAATGTATTGAGCCGTGGAGGGATTGGTAAGACCTATCGCTAAGGGAAGTACCCTTGTCCCTATTAATGTCACTGCACCACCAGATCATGTAATATATCAGTATGTTACCAACGTACATTAGGGATGTGGATTCGTGGGGCATCGATTAAGTTATTGCCCTATCAACCAAAAGTCACCAAGTAAGTCACTCCTTAGCACAACGAACATACTCTTGTTGTATATGTACATCCATATTGAAGAGTTTTCATAGACATGGTCTTAATAAATGTTGAGTCACAAAACATGGCATGCACCTACTCTTTGAACGAGATCCACTATTTCGTGAATCCACTCCACCGTAAATTTTCTTGTATGAAATCTCTTATGACATCGAACTCTGTAATTATGTCCTTGAATTGAGTTGTAACTAAAGGATTACCATTTCTGACACGCCGTTCTAAACTCTAACAAGGGACTATACCCGAAGAATTTCTTATCGAATGAATGGATGGACAATTATCATATTTTTGCACAAAATAAAAAGATGTTTTCTCTCGACCCTTTTTGTTCTTCTCTATTCAAAACCCTGGGCCATTTTTCTTCGAGTTTCTGCTTCAGTCGAATGTTGACATAGTATCATAGTGAAGATCTTGCCTCGCTTTATCATCCTCTTTAGTCTGGTAGGGCCCTCACTCTACTTTTCTGAGACTTTAGTTACCGCCTAGCGATCGGAATCGGCAAGGTTTTCATTTGTTCGGCGAGAATCTCCCTCTTCTCTGACAGGTTATTTTCTGGATTTGGTCTGCTCAATTATTTTTTACATGACTAAGTCACCGTCGAAGCTAGGGCCTATCGAGCCTCTATGTAGCTTGACCATGCTACTTATTCTTATGGTTCATCTTATTCTTGAAGGTTGTTCTTCTTCTGGTTGTAAGGAAGACGAGCCTTTTCGCTCCTCTTTGATTTGCATGATACCTGTTTGAGTGTCTCTACATGTTAATTGCTCTGTGTTGCTACTAATCCCACTGATTTTTGATGTTAGTAGTGGCTCCACTAGCCGTGAAGCTATTGAGTTTACTCCTAAAACCTCAAGTTCTCTTTTGTTAGTTCCTATGACATACCCGGCCTTCCCCTAGTTGTTGTCCCATTTCTCCGTTCCAATTTCGGTGGCTGAAGGAAGAGCATAATTGTTCCTTTGGTGTCTAGAAATAAAATTTTCTTTATCAATGGTAATCCACCGATATCCTTTGCCAATTCTGCTGAATCTAGACAATGGGATAAATGTAACAATACCTTTATTTTCTGGTTAACCAGTGTTCGGTCTTATGATATTTTTGGGACTTTCAGTATTTTGACATAAATAAACAAGGATATGGAATTATAGGTGGTAGGGGCAAGTCAATCCATCCTATCACTATTAGCTGTGAATCCACTTCATTCACTATTAACTATACTATCCCCTCTCAATCCTATCCCCCCTCAGAAGCACGATCCTTAAAGGTTGAACTTTTACCCAGAAAGAGTAACTCTATTTTGAAAATACTCCAAGAGATCTGTTCAATGGATTAACGAATGCCACGAATTATGTGGGTTCCCACCTCACCTTAAGTTCATCACGGGTTGAAAGCATGCTGCAATTGAATGATCTCCCTCCAATAATGGATCATCCACACATGTGCTAATCCAACAATCCTCTTATCAATCTAAATCTCGCCTTTTGGTTTTGGGTTGACCAAGGAGCAATACACCTAGTAACACATTCATATGTCAAAGCATTTCTCTCGGTCAAGTCTTATTGCATCTCCCAATTAGGCTAAGGATAGCTGGTTGTGTAGAAGCGTGTTGTAGTGCTTCATTATGAAGTAGAGTTGCTAAACATAGTTGGATTTTTGAATTCTGGAACTATGCATCACGTGACTACATACAAGGATATTTTTATAATAACTAGCTTCTAGTTATTCCTTATATTATTATCCCTCCCAGTGGTTACAATGTAAAGGTTACTTCCATATGCTCTCTTACCTTCCTTCCATTCACCTTGCATCAACTGTTGTTTCTCCATATTTTTCAAATACAATCTTATCTCAATTTCTCGGCTAGCTATCCAACTATATGATTTGATACAATTAATCTCACTTTTAGAGGATAGGAGTTCTTTTATTTTTCTTCCCGGAGCGTTACGTCAACCATTAGAACCCTTCTAACCAATGCATGATTTCACCCTTATGGTAGGATGTCCTAGCTATGTGGTTTCGCCCGTAAGAGAGTTGAGATTAGACTTTTCAGATTTTTGCACATACCAAAAGCACATTGATTCGGAAGACCAGTTATCATACCGCTAATCTTCCTTTATAGGATCAGTTGTCGAGAAGGGTTAAATTGTTCGAATTATGATAATTTCATAAGTGGATGACTTATTTTCCATCCTCATGTGTTTGTGGCATAGAGTCCCTGTGTCTCTTATTGTTAGGAGTGAAATCAAATTCCATGTATTGTTTTTGTGGCCTCGATCACACCCAGGTTGCAAGAGTCTTACCATTTGAGCTCAAGTACTTACCTTACACTCAGGGACTCAACTGGTGTATCATACTTGATCACTTCTTTTATATCTCAAGATCACGTATATGGTATCCACCTCATCTAAGAATACTAGTTACCACTATGCTTCATTTATCTGATAATTGATGTCGTCACCAGGTTTAAACCATGTCAGCATCGTTAGTAGATATCCTCGTGTATCTTAGCATATAACCTCATGAAATACTCTGCTCAACACATTAATGGATTCCTTAATAATTCAGCCCAATCTTGAACTCCACTGTTCCTCATTGTATTAGACCTATTTGGTATTGAAGGTTCAAATGTGTCAAAAAGGAAGCATCACCCTGTGATCACATATATTCGATAAGTAAGTTTATGGTCAATTTATGATAGAACATCTTAGAGTAATCGTGAAGGTCACCATATGTTTAGTTTGGGTGTTCGTGTAGAGATTTAGAATTCAGAAGGGTGAACAGGTTATTCTCAATATTTTCCCCTAAAGATGTTATGTGAATTGATAATGAAGGGTACATAAGTGCATTTCCCACTAGGCTGCACTAGGAGTATGATGTTTCTCCGTAGCTGTTCCTAATGTATTTTGTGTTTTCATATGTCTATGTCTAAGAAGGTAGTTGGAGATCCTTTGTGTATCATCCCGGTGGGAATTTTTGAAGGTGAAGTCAATGGATAGTTATCTTATGCGAGATATCTAGATATCATCCTTGTTAGATATGTTTGGGGGTTGGGATTTGTTTTCCGTGAATGTGCTATGGTAAAACCTGTATGTCGAGGAGGCCACCTTGAAGGCCGAAGGTGTCATGGAAAGGAAACATTTTTTCTAGATTGTATAACAATTAGTTTTAATTTGAAGGGTACCTTATAGGTGTTATGATTTAGAAATGTGCAGTCCATGTTCGGGTATCGTTATGATAATGTGGTGCTTATAATGCTGAGATTAGTGTTATGGATATATACATTGTGGTGCTTTGTCGAGTTATTGATGAGTTTTTTAGGATGGTTTTGGTGGTTCTCTGGCAGGTAGGTAGGCCTAGTTACAAAGGAGATGCTGCCGAAATCTTTGAAAAATTTGGGAGTTAGTAAAAATTTAGGAACTTGAGGTAGGTTAGAAAAGAGATATGTTATGTTAGGTGTTTGGGGGCAGGCTCTACCTCTCATTCGGGGACAAATGATCCTAAGCGCGGGAGAATGTAAGGCCCCGGAAAATTTTGCTAAGCAATTTAGGATTTTGGGGTGCTAGGTAGGCTAATTATAATATTTTATGTGCTATAAATGTGATGTAAATGAATTGGATGGGGTAAATAAGTGTATAAGTCATATAATAAGTAATGTGGGGTCTAAGGAGAGGCATAAGTCTAAGCCAAATGGGAAAATTTCATAATAGGCTTAAATTCCAAATGTGTTTGCACAAGTCCAAACTTTGAACGAGACTATCTAAATATATATAAGATTTTATGTGATGAACAACCCATCAAATGCCAGGTCTTCGAGTCTAGTTTCCACCTATTTAAACCGTTCATCATTTGGACATTCCTACAAAACGTTATGATCGAATTACCAAAGGATGGCATATTGCGATTCTGCGGCCATTATGCGATCGCAAAAGTGGTTATGCGACCGCAAAATGGCCGCAAACTTGTCAAGTGCACCGCAGTTCTGGGCACCAATTCTCCGATCCATTATGCGACCGCAGACCCGATTTCGGAGGCTTATTTTTCCTATTTTTATAACCCGACCCCATTTTGATAAATAGGTTTAGGGGCTTCTTTGAGGTCATTTTCTACTGATTTTAGAGAGGGTTGAGAGCATATAGAGAGAGAAAGAAGGGGCCTAGCTTCATAATCACCCAAGTCTTTCTCAAGCCTTCAAGAATCAAGGAAGATAGCCACTAGATTGTCTTCCATCCGAGTAAGTCCTACTTCCAAGATTTCATGCAAAAGGTTAAGGGTTCAATTATGTTGTGGGGGTTAGAAATAGGCCATGCATGTGGGACTAAGTTATAGTATGTGATATTAAAGAACTAATTTGGGTAGTTCATGTTAAAATTGGTTGAGGGAAGAAGGAATTGCCATTTTTAAACCTTCTAGTCCACTTCACATGTCATGTGTTTGATGAAATTCCTAAGAAAGTTACACCATGGGTAATCTTCCTAATTATTAATCGATTTACGCTATCTCCTTATAGATTGTTATTGCTAGAGGTGTTGGTGTATTGTAGAAACTTAAGGAAAAGCTCTTTGAGGTATGTATGGATAACTCTAATCTTCATAGAATGAACTTATTGGTGTTCAAATACCGGGTATGAGTTCCTCGTTTGATTCTCTGAAGAATTGATGGTTTCAATGTGTTAAGTTGGGGAACTCCTGTTTTCATATTGTTCTAAGTTGCTACCATGTCACTATGCTATTTAAAAATGTTAATTGTGATTATCGTGCTCTTTTCTTTATTATGTGTACAAATCCTTATATGTTGGTTCTAGTTGATATGAAGGATGATTATATGAAACATTTAAAGAGATGAATGTAAGACAAATGGTTGGATATGTCCAAGTGCCAAGAACTGTATAATAAATGATGAAAAAAGGAATGTGAACCGAATAATTAAATTGATATGGTTATGTCCCAAAGTTAGATGACTTTGCCGATTGGGCCGAGATCGGACTCCATGCTGTACACATGGTGGTATTTGCATCGAAAATATGATATTGGTAACGTCACACTATTTCAAGTGAGGTGGCTTATCCAATCGGGCCGAGATCGGACTCCGTGTGAAAATGACACGGTGGTATTATGAACTATGATGCTGATGATTTCTCACTTGGGATGGCTTAGCCGGTCGGGCCGAGACCGGAATCCGTGTAAAAGACACGGTGGTATTATGAAAACTGTGGCACTTGGTTTTAAAGGGCTACTATTTAAAAAATGGAATAACGGGTTAATAAACCATGGTGACTCTTGTTTGTGTTCCACCTATTTCTGTGAAATGTTATTTGATGCCTGTAATTGCATTACTACATGTTTGCTGTTTTCCCTATCTAGAGTAGAGTTGGTTCATAAAAGCTAGTACTATTCGATGGTACTAACTTCCCTTTTGCCGGGGGCGCTACATCTTCTTATGGTACGCTGATCGCAGGTTGCGGTGCCTTCCCATTCTCTCCACATCAGTCTTAGTGAGCCCCATTTTCTTCTGGGGTTATGTATAAAATGTGTCACATACTTTTGCTTATGTTGTTACGCTTTGAGGTATAGCCGGGGCTTTGTCGCCGACAGAGTCACTTTGTCTTTTTTTTCCTTCCATCTTTAGAGGCTTTGTAGACAGATTGTGGGTGGTGTCCGATACTAAAAATTTGAACTATAAATGTTTTTATTTGGAAGAATGTTCCCTTCGTATCTATTAATTGTAATATTCTGGATATTATGGTTGAAACTTCTAATGAAAACAAAAATGGAAGCTTATGAAAATATTGTAAAGTATGATTGATAGAATTTATCTCTTAATTATTCATAAATTAGTTTGGGTAGAATGAAACCTAACAAGCTTGCTCAGTCGGGTTTAGTCGGTTGAGCGCTTGTCGCGCCCCTCGATTTTGGGGCCTGACAAACGCTTTATTCGAAAGACCATGAATTCACAATATGATGGCAATACCCTCTACACTACACCAGGCGTTGAAGTTCCCCGCACAGGGAGGGTTCAAAACAATTTACGGAGAACAGCCAGCCGCAAAAGAAATGTTCACAGTCGATTGGGTGATCCCGATGTATGCACTCTTGACATCAAATTACCCGAAGTTGGTTAGGAAGGAAGGAACTAAATATCAATCACCTCCACCGACCCCGACCGAAATGGAGAAGCAAAAGAAGACAATGATGCTTACGGAGTTCCCAGGTTGTTCGTCGCCCCTGACGATTCCGATGCCACCAAGTCAACGGTCAAGGAGCTGGAGAAAGTCATACTGATTGAACACCTGCCCGATCGGAAGGCATACTACGACATGGGGTTAACTCCCGAGCTCAGGAAAAAACTTATTGAGTTCCTTATAGCTAACATGGACTATTTCGCTGTTACACCCTATGTTTTTGTACATGAAAGTATGCCACAAGTAAATTGATATAAGATCGGAAATGAGATGTTACGTCCCGCATTTTCGTACGTTGAAGTTTCATCGTTAGTTAGTCGATGTAAGTTCGGGAATGAGATTTATTTTAGATAAAATATGGCCCGAGTTAAAATACCCGGTATTTATGGACTAGTACCATACAAGGTACTATCTGGCCATGATAGTAAGGTATATGAAGTGTATTAAAAGTGAGTATCATTTTATGTAATTTGAGATAATTCTTAAACTATACGGGTAATTGCTTAATTATTGGATAACGGGACATTATCTAATTACCGAATAAGTTGATAAAGATTTAAATTTTCCACCCCACTCCCACGTGGCTGTAGGCCACACCTTAAGAAAATGACTCTTAGTCATTTCTTATTAGGTGGAAACTTAATTCACTAAATATAAGACACCTCAACTCTAAAGGCTTACCATACAAATCATATAGACAATAAGACTTACCATACAAATAATCTGACGTGAGGATAAGAGATTAGTAAGGTAACTATGTTCAATTTGTTACCAAATTTCGTGAAAATCCCTACAAAACAGTAGCAGCGAGATTTCTTCAACCAAATTCAACAAGAATTATTAGAAGCTTCACAACGTAAAAGTTTTGCGGTTGGTGTAACCTTTTCCAAGAATATCATACGAATATTTTCCTACTTCAGGTATGTTAAGGATATCCATTCTTTATTTTGGCATGATCTATACGACACAAGTGAAACGAGTAAATGCACAGCGTCCATAAATTACTCTATTCGTATAAATGCTAGAGATGTGTATATTCTTATTCTCCCATATGTCATATTATTTTATCATCTGTTCATGGGTCTCAAAATTACGTAAGTTGGTAAAGTTTATTTCATGGTATTAATCAGAGGCAAAATGGTCTTATGACGTACCGAGAGATTGTATTAATGTATTTCTTATACATTTCATGCATTTATACATGTACATTGACCCATGACCAGATGACGTTATATACCCGTGTATATATATATATATATATATATATATATATATATATATGTATATGTATATGGGATATGGAAAATGTTATGTCGTTATATATGCACTACCACCTAATCAGCTGGTATACGTTGATGATTTTGCCCGCAGTTGCCGAGATGATATGATGGGATGCCCACAGAGGCTTGATGATGTTATGAAACATGTACCTGTGCACGACATGACATTCATACGCATCTGCATGACACTATAATTATTTCATGAATTACAGATTTATCCAGACTTATAGGTTGAGTCATTTACTCTATAATTTTTCCATGTCTGTTATATACTTATTTATGTGCCTTACATACTCAATACATTATTCGTACTGACGTCCCTTTTGCCTGGGGACGCTGCGTTTCATGCCCGCAGGTCCCAATAGACAGGTCGAGAGCCCTCCAAGTAGGCTATCAGCTCAACGGAAGATGTTGGTGTGCTCCATTTGCGTCGGGGTTGCTTGTAGCTAGTATGATTTAGACGTGTATTGTTTGGTATGGGGGGACTCTGTCCCGACTTTTATGAAAATTATGTATTCTTAGAGGCTTGTAGAGAGAATGGTGTAGCTATTTTAGGTGTTGGTGTACCATTGCAAAACCCTGAGAGCATACAAGAGCTAACCCCCGTGGGCGTGGACTCATGCGATGCTCAACATGACAATATTAGCTCCCACATTGACAGGAGCACACGCCGAGAAGGCCGACATGAAGCACGGGGAATCCTCGCTCAAAGGGAAAGATGATTCAGCCTCCACACGATATTTGAAATGCTCCAGGCACAACAAGTGGCAATTACTCAGCTGCAAAACCATCAAAAGATGTTGAGCGCAATAGCACCAGGAACGACCCCTTAAATCCAGCGGATACCAGAGATGTCGGACGATAACGGGTCAACAGCCGATTCCGCTGTTATTAAAATGCTCAAGGGACTCACGAAGAGGATAGAGTGAAGGTTCCCAGAGATAGAACCGAGGCCATGTAAGGAAAAATATCGACCTTACGTCGAGAGTCGAAGAAACACCATAAGAAGCGGCTTGAGGTCGGAATTCTCAAGGACTAGTGAACAAAGCTAGGTTCAGCAGGTGCACAGAGCCAGTGGAGGTACCCTTATCACCCAAATACAATTTTAGCATTGGCGTTTTAGACATCGTATCGGCCATGGGTGAAATCAAAGACACCAGGTGGCTAAAGCCTCATACTATTAGACCCTTCACAAAGGAACCCTAACCTGGTGTGCGAGTTTCACGGTACACACGGTCATAGGACTGAAGATTTCAGACAACTCTGAGAGGAAGCAACCCGACTAGTTAGAAAAGGGTACCTCTAAGAATTCATCGGCGACCGAGCTGTAAATCACCTTCAGGGAAAACAAACTCTTTGAAGGAGCGGAACGGGAAAACCACAACACGTCATCCATATGATCATCAGAGGGACCGATGTTCCTCAAGGATCCGTGACCAAGCGGACGAATATATCTGCTGCAACAGCAGGGAAAATTCGGATTCGCATATCCGAAGGCACCCTCGTATTTAGTGAAGAGGATTTTGAGACCTTGTCTCAGCCACATAACGATGCACTGGTAATTTCTTTTCTCTTGAATAACATTCAAATTAAACGTGTACTCATGGATCCATAGATCGACCAACCTGATCAGGTTAGAGGTGGTGAAGCAGATCGACTGCTCAATCAAATTGAACCTACCTCACGAGTCCTCAATGAGTTCAATATGGCCGGCGAAGCAACAAAGGGGGAGATCATCCTCCCGATCAACACGTCGGGTATGGTTCAAAATACCAAATTCAATGACATTGAAGGTGACATGAGTTACAATGCATTTCTTGGGAGCCATGGATACACAACATGAGGGAAGTTCCGTCAACACTCCATCAAATGATGAAATTTCCAACAAAAGACGGTATAAAGATAGTATATGGGGAGAAACATGAAACAAGGGAGATGTTCGCGGTTCACGGCGAGGCATCATTATCCACGCCCTCCACCTCCGAGGAGCCTGAGGGTAGGCAGATCCCCGAAGACGACAAGGAAGATTTCCTAGCCCCACTGAACCTTCGTTAACCCCAAAGAATCGGATGCAACTAAATCAAAGGTTGAAAAGTTGGAGTAAGTTGTTCTGGTCGAATATCTCCCAAATCAAAAGGTATACCTGGGAACGGGACTAACCCCCGAACTCAGGAGAAAATTCATTCGATTTCTTATTATTAACAGGGATCTCCCCGGAAATAACCACCCATCGACTGAGCGTCGATCCCAGGTTCAAACTGGTAAAGCCAAAAAGAAGACTTCAGCCCGAGGTAAAACATGCATTCATCAACGACGAGGTAACAAAGCTCCTCAAAATAAGGTCTATTAGGGAGGTAAAGTACCCTGATTGGCTGGCCAATGTGGTGGTAGTCCCCAAAAGGGGAATAAGCTAAGAATGTGCGTAGATTATAAAGATTTTAATAGGGCATGCCCCAAGGATTCATTCTCGTTTCCTAACATCGATCGCCTGATTGATGCTACGGTCGTCCACGAGATCCTAACCTTTCTCGACTCCTACTCAGGTATAATCAAATTCATATGAACCCCGAGGATAGGGAAAAGACTTCGTTTATCACGAAGTATGGTACATACTGCTACAATATTAGCCCTTCGTGCTAAAAAATACGGGAGCCACGTACCAACAAGTAGTTAAGACTACCAGATGAGGACTATGATCTATGATGCCAATTTCAAGCCCGGTGAAGAGACTTCAAGAGTTATGGCTTGGATATCATTCCCCAATCTTCTACCAACCTTTTTCATCAAAGAGGCCCTGTTCTCCTTAGCTTCTGCAGTTGGTAATCCATTGCATTTAGACATGGCTATGATCAACAAAACAAGGCCCAACTGTGCTCGTGTGAAAGTTTTGGTGGACCTGTTATCTGACCTGCCAAAGAAAATAAGAATGGATATTAGAAGTGTGGCTATAGGTAATGTCAAAACTGAGTGAATAACTATTAAATATGACTACTTACCCAAATACTGTAGAGAGTGTAAATTGCAAGGGCATGATATACTGGAGTTCAGAAGACTACACCCTGAATTAATGGCTAACAACAATGTAGAACAGCAGCCCCAAGAGAATGCAAGAAAGGAACCAACTGGATACAATAATCAAGCAGCCCCTATTAGGATTCTATCTAGTGGGAGGGTAGTAGGGAATGTAGGAAAACAATGTTTAGAAGTGAGGGATAACAAGGGCAAAGGGAAACAAGTAGATGATGGAAACAAAACAGGTAAGGAGATAGGCCCAGCTGGTTTACAAAAAGCAGTAGTACCTCAGCAAGTCCAAACCCAAACCAATTGCTTTGCTTGACGATGCAGTTGCTGAGAATCAGGAAAAAAACCAGCTCGCAATTGTGGAAGATAGTAGTGTGCAGAATCATGGGCTAAGTGAGTCAAACTTGAATGCAGCAGCAACAGCCTTTCAACCTACATCCCCTGCAGCAGAAAAAAGAAACAAGGGTCAAAAAGGAAATCAGAATAACAATGGAAGAAGTTTAAACTCAACAACTCCTATAGCTAAACAAATTCCTAACTTGAAGGCTGCAAATCCTGATGATAGCAGAAAAAATGACAAAAGTGTGGCTGAGAAACAGCCTAAGGAGTCTACTGTACATTGGGTACAAAGGACCTTCAAAGACAATATGGTGACTGTTAACACTTCATGCCAAGAGGTACCATCACAATACACTAGAGTTATGGAACCATTGGAAAAGAATGACAATAATGAACAGGTTGAAGATCCAGATTTTGAAATGTTTCAAAATAGGGAAAATAGTAAAATGGACAGGAGGAAGGCTATGGCATGACCAGACAGAAGTGGATCCTGAGGAAGGAGTCATACCTGATGAGATGCAAAGTGAGGAAGAAAATGGAGGAGATACAAACAATGAGGAGGATACAAATGTAAATGATGCCAACAAGGGAAAGCAATCAGATGGTATACTCATGCTAACTGCTCCAGAGACCAGCCATGTCCAGGTGCAACAAAGTGTAGAGGTGCTGAATGGAGATATGCCAATTGATCCTGGAGACCCTGTTGATCCTGGTGGAATAGCAACAACACAAGTAGAGGCTGAACCCATTCAGGATGGCCTGGAACAAACTGATGTTGGCTCTGATCAATCCAAAAATATGACAGCAGGGGATGCAACTGTGGACAACATAATACCTCCTGCAATACAAATTGAAGTTTCAAATAAGCAGATGCAAATTATGGGCAACACAGGAGAACAAACAATTGGCAAATCACAGCAAAATACAAATCAAGTAGGAGGTGAAGAAGATGCTAACATACATGAACATCAGGTAAATAGGGACATGGATGAAGAGTCATCTGCCCAGAACTTTCTTAATGTGGCTAGGGAGGGTGATATGTCACCTAGACATATGGAAAGGGGCAGATCAGCATCTAAAACAAAGAAAAAGCATAACAAGGAAGCAGCAATTTCCCCAACTAGTGGGGTTCAAACTAGAAGGACACTATCCAAAACTCAAAATCAATAAATGGATGCTCTAATATGGAATATCAGGTCTGTCAACACTATGCAGGCTTTTGAGAGACTTACTACCATGCACAGACAACAACACTTTGAATTCATTGGAATCCTAGAACCTATGCAACAATCCCACAAAGCAGAAAGATACATGAGGAGGATTGGTCTAGCACAGGTTATTGTGAATGTGTTAAACAATATATGGGCTTTCATTGATGAGGTGTATGAGGTAACAATTGTGTATAACTTAGTGCCACAACTGACTCTTAAACTATTTCATACTGACACTCATGTTGAACTTATGCTCACATTGGTGTATGTCAAGTGTGATGCCATTGAAAGAATAGAATTGTGGGACTCTTTATACTACCTGGCATCAGATATGAACCTACCATGGCTTGTGGGGGGATATTTCAATGTGATTTGGGATGAGGAGGAAAAATTTGGGGGACTACCTGTTTCTCTGAATGAAGTAGATGATTTCAGACATTGCATCAACATAAGTAACCTAACAGACTTGGGTTTCAAAGGTTGTATATTCACATGGTGGAATGGAAGATCTGATGAGGATTGTATTTTTAAAAGGTTAGACAGATGTTTTAGCAATATAGAGTTGCAGCAAACCTTCCCTGGGCTTGAAATCACTCATCTGTCCAAAATAGGTTCTGATCATTGTCCTATGCTGCTGAAATGTGACATAGAAGCTAAAATAATTAAGAAGCCTTTTAAGTTTTTAAACTTCTGGGTGAAGAATGCAACTTTCAAAGAGGTTGTCAAGCAAAACTGGTCAGTAGAATTTTGTGCTAGTCCATTTATTCTGTTCAACCACAAACTGAAGAAACTCAAGAAAGCTTTGTCAGCTTGGAGCAAGGCAACATATGGAGATATCTTTCAGAAAATAGCTAGCCTAGAAGAAATAGGACTAGTCCATGAAATGGAATTTGAGGCATCTCCAACACAAATGAATAGGCAAAGATTGCAAAAAGTTCAGGCAGAAATGATTAAATATTTGGCTATAGAA
>ML276275.1:0-17389 GCA_005239495.1 Nicotiana undulata | reverse complement strand
TTTTTCCATTCCACTTCCCACTGAGGACAGTTCTTGATAAGGTGGTCAGTCTTTCCACACTTGTAGCATCCGTCGTTGGTTGGCCTTTCTGGAGCTTTTGCTTTGTTGTAATTTTCTCCTCTAGAGATGCCCTTCTTCCTTATGAGAAAGTTTCTGAATTCTTTGGTAATCATGGCCATCTCATCTTCCTCAAGATCTGCTCCCTCAGTGATCCTCAGTGCTAGACTCCTCTCCTTCTTTGGAGCATCCATTTTCATTGTCTGCCTTCTGAGTTCATAAGCAGTAAGGTTTCCAATTAGCTCCTCCAATCTGAGGGTTGCCATATTTTTGGATTCCTGGATAGCAGTGATCTTACTTTCCTAAGAGATTGGCAGGACCCTTGTCAGGATCTTCTATACCCTGTCCTCTTCAAGAATGACTCTACCAAGAGACGTAAGTTCATTTGTCAAAGTTGTGAACCCTGTATACATCTCTTGGATTGTCTCTCCTTCTTTCATAGTGAAGTTTTCATATTGAGAGTATAGTAGAGTACCGCTTGATCTTTTCACTTGAGGTTTCTTTCATGGGCTACTTGCAAGGTATCCCAGATTTCTTTGGCAGTGGTGCAGCTTTGGATCCTGCTATACTCGTCTGGACCTAGTCCACACACTAGCCACTTTTTGGCCTTTGCATTCTTCTCCCATTTTTTCAGATCCTCAGCAGTGCAATCAGCTCTAGTCTTTGGTACATCTAAACCTTCAACAGTCTTCTTCATGGTAGCTAGAGGACCATCAGTGACTATGTCCCAGAGTTCATATTCTTCTCCAATCAGGTGGTCCCTCATCCTGTTCTTCTACCAAGAGTAATACTGGCCATTGAAGAGTGGTGGCCTTGCAGTTGATTGACCCTCCCAGTTTCCAGGTGGTGCACTCATTTTGATCTTTTCCAAGGTGTTAGCCTTTTCAAGGATAACCTGCTCTGATATCAATTGATGTTTTATACTTCAATATCACACAAGAGGGGGGGGGTGATTTGTGTGGTGTCCAATTTTTCGAGTGCTGTCTTACTAGAAGAACCTGGTTCTTCTTGGTGTTCCAACTTCTACTGTTGCAGAATAATAAATGTAGTAAAGTAAAAATACAGAGATTTTTATGTGGAAAACACCTGGCTCAAAAGGTGAAAAAACCACGACCTACTCCTCAGTAGGATTTTCCCAAACTCTTCACTACAACTCTGAGCCAAACAACATTTACAAAATAAACTCTTTTGTAAACCTAGGACTAACTCTAATCCCTTTGTAGCAAACTAGCCTCTAGCTAACTGTGACAAGCTTCAAGTTAACTCTAACTTGAACAATGTGTACCTATTACAATTGCTTCTAATAAAGCTGAAAGATACAATATTAAATCACCTACCACAACCAACTAGACTTGAAAGATAAACAGATAGAACTGGTTATTCTAGTTGGTCAGTAGCCTTTGTATCGCACAAGGATTCTGCTTGCAAAATAGCTCTGGGAATTTTGCTTTCAATTCTTGTTTCACTTCTGCCTTTGTGCGATCATTCTTCAGTAGGAATGCTTCAACATTAAATAGCACTAGTAGTTAAGATGTTCTTGTTTAGTTCTAATGCAACTCTTCCTTGGTGGAAGAGTTTGTGTTTATCTCAACTTCTTCCCTTTGTTTCTGTCCTCGCTGAACTCGAACTCTAACCTCTTATCAATTTGCAACCTTTTCACATTAGGAGACAACCTCCTGGTTCATGGATAATTCAAAATCATGATTATCTCCTGTACATAGACGGTTCATGTGCCAATGGGTCTATTCAAGTATGTGTGCTCTGATGGACCTGGTTCAACTAGGTAGACATTTGTCAATCTTCAAAACCATGCAGTGACTTGGGTCAACAGTTACACACAAAGAAAGTTGAGAAAGAACGAAAGGAATTATTTGATCAATGATCTAGAGTTAGTTACGTTATGAACGCACTTAAGATTTTAGAGTATTATCCATGCAGCATATATGTTGACATTCATACAGCCGTAGAAGACTCCAGTATAAGTTATAAGAAAGAATTGAGTCCAGGGCATAGACAAATTAAAAGATTGTATCATGGATATTCCATAGCGTCCATGAAAGGCTAAAGTAATAATAATACCATGAGCCGTAGATCGAAAACTAGATCGAAAGATAGCTTAAGCCTACACAAAGGCTTATCAGGGGGAAGATGAAACTAAAGAGTTACATCAGCTAAGTAAATCAGAAGTCATGTTATTGGACCCAAAAAATTGTAAAAATCGTGATTAAGAACATTGCAGAATCACTCTTAATATCAGAGGTACAAGAGAGATAGTGAAGTAGCCATATTCTATAACGGCTCTACGATAAATCTAGTTAGAAGAGTACCAGCCTCATAAGAAGTCAGTATGAAGCTCCTACCGGATTTTGTATGCACTAGAGGTGCAAGTATTATAATTGGGCTTCAAGTTGTTGATGTGAATTATACCTACGTGGAAGGAAGGTCATGAAAGAGATAAAAGATGTGATGCGAGATGTTAAGGTAAGTAAGGTAAAGGTGAACAACATACGAGATACTCAAGTGCAGAAGGTTGTGAATAGTCCATACTTTAGATAGAAGGCTAGAAGCGCTGGGATAGTATCCAGGAATAATAGCGACGTCATCAGTAGCACACCTTCCAGCCTATCGTTTCTAGGTACCGATAGGTTTAGTTATGTGAGCAAATAAGAGTTAGAGGCGACATGATGTCTCACTTGAGGTTCCAAAATAACATAAGAAAATCTATGGTGCTATGAAATTATGAAATACGATTATTGAAGTAAAAGGAGGATCAGGCAAATAACTTTAGATTTTTGCCGATGAGACGTGAGCCCTAGCGACAATGTATTACGTAAGAGGTTTTAAGTTATCAGTGGTAGATTGTAGATCAACATTGAGGTGAATCAATAATGGATGGATAAAAGTTAGTATGACATGAGATTAGGTCGTCATTCCTACGATGAACGGTAATGAAAAAACATTAAAGGACTTAGATTTATACATATAGGATAAGTGTTGGCCCAAGAAAGGAAATAGTTTTGAAGATTGACAAAGGAACTCAGAGATGAACCAGGTCCATCACAGGTGACATAGACGAGTAGAGTAAAAGGCACATGAGATGCACATGCAGGGATAAACGTATTCTAGTGAAATTAAGATATCTCCTGATCGAAAAGATTGCAAAAACGAAAGTGGAGAAGGACTCCTTATTCAATAAGAACAGAATCTAAGATAAGGAAGGATTTAGGAGTTGAGTTTGACTAGAACTCTTTCACCAAGGAAGAGTAGCATTTCTAGTTAATTTTTTATCTACTAAATCCTATATATATTGCAGAATGTTCTTATTGTAAAGAGATGCACAAAAATAGAAATTTATCAAGAATTGAGAGCAAAATTCGTGAAGAAATTTTGCAAGCAGTTCGAGCCAAATTGGAGAGTGTGAATCTGGAGCTACTTGAACCATCTAGAAGAACCAGTTCCATATGTTGTCTTTTAGTCTAGTTTATTTGTATTAGGTGATTACAACGTGTACCTTTCAGCTTTATCTAGAAGCAATTGTAATAGGTACTGAGTGTTCAAGTTATAGCTAACTTGAAGTTGTCGCAAATAGCTAGAGGCTAGTTTGCCACAAAGGGATTAGAGGTAGTCCTTAGGTTTACAAAAGAGTTTATTTTGTAAATGTTGTTTGGCTCATTGTTGTAGTGAAGTGTTTGGAGAAAATCCTACTGAGTAGTTGGTCGTGGTTTTTCACCTTTTGAGCCAGGTGTTTTCCATGTAAAAATCTATGTGTTCTTTACTTTTCTGCATTTATTATTCCACAACAGTAGGAGTTGGAACACATAGAAGAACCAAGTCCTTCTATCCAGTGCACGCGAAAATTAGACACCACACAAATCACCCCCCCCCCCCTCTTCTTGTGTGGTGTTGACGTAGATAAACATCAATTGGTATCAGAGCATGTTATCTTTGAAGAGGCTAACACCTTAGGAAAAGATCAAGATGAGTGCACTACCTGAAAAGTGTAAAGAGAAATCCACCACTAGGCCACCACTATTCAATGATCACTTGTAGATGATTGATGGGTGCTTCAAATGGCATAAAAAGAGCCACATGAATGTGGAAAGTCGAGTGGAAAAAGGAGAAATCTGAAAGAAGGAACAGGTTCATGATAAGAAGAACTACAACAAAAAGTCATCCAAAGCAATGGTTGCTGAACAAGCTCTTATAGCAGTTCGGGAATCTGAAGATAAACCTGATGAAGAATCCGAGATAAGTTTTCTGGACCTTAAGGATAAAATTAAACTTCTTTCTAAATATAGACTATTTGAATTGTTGCTAATTTTAATTGATGAATCTAAGAATATAAGTTTTGAAAACGAACAGTTGTCAAAAGAGTGTAACTTTTTAATAGCAGAATGCAAAAACCTAGAAATAAATATTTGTAAAACTGAAAAGGAAAATACTGCATTGAAGAACCAGATTCATGCACTTGATACAATTGTCTTAGCACTTAGATCTGTAAATCTGAAATTGAAGTTAGGAACAGGTAAAGAAATAGTTAGTGACACACAACTCTCACTAGAAAAGGAACTAGCAAAGGTAACAAATAAGCTTTATAAAAAGGATGAACTGGTAAGAACCCTGAAGGAGGACTTGACTAAGGTTAAGCATGAGCTAGACAGAACTTGTAAATGGAACAGGTCCACTGATGCACTTTCATGGCTACAAAAACATCATAGTAGCAACAGAAAAGGACTTGGCTTTGGGAAATCTACACCTAAGTGAGATCCCAAAGGCAAGTACCTCACACTCCTTGAGAACAAGATTTTCACACACTATGATAATATTGGTCACTGTGAAAGTGAATGCACTACAAAAGAGAAGGCAAGTCAGAAGAACAAAAATTTTGTTCTAGGGAAAAATAGGACACCAAGTTGGGCTAAAATGAATGTGATTTATCCTTTTTCCTATAGAAAGGGACCCAAACTAGTTTGGGTTCCTAAGACTAACCTCTGATTTCCTTTTGCAGGTTCAAGTGAAGGGGAGAAACCAAATATGGTACATGGATAGTGGCTTCTCAAAGCACATGACAAGAAGCAAGGACCAGTTCCTTTCACTTGAGAACCTCAAAAGAGGTAATGTCTCCTTTGGAAATGGGAAGAAAGGTTAGATCATTGGAGTTGATAAGGAACAAGATGATGAATATATTGGACTGACAAGAAACTCAAATGATGAAGCCATAGTCCAGCCTGAAGAAGCATCACAGGAAGGAACAGGTGATGGAACATGTCCTTCCACCCAGGGCAACATGACAGGGGAAACTGACTAGAGAGGAACCGATCCTCAAACCTTGAGGGAAACTGTCCATGAACCTATTACTCAGTAACAAAACCGAGAAGGAACATCCAAAGAAATTGACACTCCTATTGCAACATCCACGAAATTGGATATGGATGAACCCGGTTCATCTGTTGATCAAAAGATGTATAGGGCAATGATTAGCTCTTTGTTATATCTCACTGCTAGCAGACCTGACATTGTTTTCAGTGTAGTCCTTTGTGTTGGATTCCAGGAAAATCCAAAAGAGTCTCACTTGACTGTTGTCAAGAGGATCTTGAGATACCTAAAAGGCACCACTGACCTTTGTCTATGGTATCCATAGGGTAGTAATTTCAACTTATTGGGATATGATGATGCTAAGTATGCAGATTTTCTTGTGGATAGAAAGAGCACCTCAGGTATGACACACTTTCTTGGCTCATGTCTTGTGTCTTGGGACACCAAAAAGGTAAAATTCTAAGGGCTAATCTATTGTTGAAACTGAGTGTATTCATGTTGCCTCATGTTGTGCAAAATGTTGTGGATCAAACAACAATTAATGGATTGTGGGATTGATGTGAGTTGTATCCATATCTTTTGTGAAAACACTAATGCAATTAGTATGAACAATAACTCGGTTCATCACAAAATAACTAAGCACATAGATGTTAGACATCATTTTTTAAGGGATAATTATGAGAAGGGATTGATCACTATTGAGTTTTGTGCTACTGATAAAGAGATTGCTGATATCTTTACAAAAGCACTGAGTAGAGAGAATTTTGAAAGGAACATGTTACTATTAGATATGATTAAGATCACCTGATTGAACCAGTTCAGAATGTACATGGAAAAAAAATGAAAAAAAAGAAGGAAAAATGAAAAAAACAAATTGGCTAGAAAATCAGGAATTTGTGTAAATAATCAGATTAACAATTTCTCAGTCTCATACTATAAAAACTATACTCTTATGCCATGTTTTGATATGACTAACTGATCACTAATGAAATTTTTTCTATCTCTGCAAATTGAGGCTTGATCAAGACAATTATGAAATGATGAGCCTGGTTCATCTGAAAGGCGAGGTATGTGTTCTACACTCTGCACACCTTGAAATACTAATAATTGAATCATGAGCAGAACTCTGCCCAAACTCAAAACTTTTCAAATCCTATCCAATTGACTTTGAACCAGTTCCTCTTCAACAAGAATCCTCGCCAAATTAAAATACCTAGATTCTAGGGAAGCCTTAATCATCAATTCAAAACTAAAAGTTCATTCAAGCCATCCCCTCCCTTACAGAACCATTCCCAAATTTGCAATGACTCTTTCAAGTCAGCGACTGAGGGGGAAGAAACTGGGTATTCCGATTCTGAACAAGTAACTTCTGTACCATAACCTTCTTCTAAGGTCATTTCTGAGGTCACTGAAAACTTATAAAATAGATTCATACTGGTTGGGTACGTGGTAGATGTGGAAATGCCTGAGACAAGACGGAGAGGAGGTAAAAATAAAATAGAAAAAGAGAAGGAGAGAGAGGGAGTAAGGAGTGAAGAGAGGGGAATAGGGCAAGAATCTGTAAAAATGGCTATCTGTGGTGCTGAGCCAGAAAAGGAGGAAGAAAGTAGCAAGAACGCAGGGGGAAGTGAATCAGGAGAAGTTGCTGAAGGGTTGGTAAATTTGGGAAAGCATACAGATGAACCTGGTTCATCTACTGAGGAAACCCTGGAGGATCTTCTGAAAAAATTGGGTAAATAGTAGCAATCCAAAGAAGAAAAGAACTCCTAAGACTCAAACGTCTTGAACAGCAAGATAAAGTAAGAAAAGAAAAGATGCTTCTTCTGAGACTTCTAATATTTTTCTTCCAAGAGGAAGAACTACAAGGAGCAAGTTAAAGCAAAGTGAAGACGAGTTGAAGAGAGCTTTATAGGAGAGTAAGAAGAAAATAGTGGAAAAAGGGAAAGAAAAGGTGGTTTAGCCTATTGAGGCTGTTGAAGTGGATGAGATAGACCTGGTCCATCAAAGTGAAAAAGTGGCAGAGGTAGAGGTTCAGACCCCTAAGCCCAAGAAAGTCAAGACTTCCTCAAAGAAGTCTTCATCTATTTCTAAGTCTGCTGAACCATCTATCTTGGCTAAACGAACCAGGTCTACACTTCTTCCAAGCCTTAATTTCTTAGCCCTGCCTAGAACTTTCAGTGACCCAGATTTGGGATTTTCTTGTTTGTTTGTTGCTCATGTTTTAACTGTTTTTTATTTCATTTTGTGGATTGTGGAAGAATCATATTCTCTCTATCAATGAAGATTGCTGCTTTTTGCTCTGAATCAGTATCTCTACTTCTATGATAGTTTGATTTCTTAGTTGATTATTGATGATTAATCCATGATTACATATGCAGTTTCCAAAATGGCCATAAGTAAGTGTTAAGAATTTGGGATTCACACAATATTGTTTTTTAGCAACTTTTCGATGATGCCAAAAGGGGGAAGATAGGTTGTGCTCTGAACATGTGATATTTATAACCTAATGAATCTGGTTCTTTATGATAAATTCTTAATACTCTAATATGTGTCACTGTTGGACTACGCTGAAACAGGCCTGATGCACAAAGTTTGTCATCATCAAAAATGGAGAATTTGTTGGCCCAAGAAAGGAAATAGTTTTGAAGATTGACAAAGGAACTCAGAGATGAACCAGGTCCATCACATGTGACATAGGCGAGTAGAGTAAAAGGCACATGAAATGCACATGCATGAGATAAACGTATTCTGGTGAAATTAAGATATCTCCTGATCGAAAAGATTGCAAAAATGAAAATGGAGAAGGACTCCTTATTCAATAAGAATAGAATCTAAGATAAGGAAGGATTTAGGAGTTGAGTTTGACTAGAACTCTTTCACCAAGGAAGAGTAGCATTAGGATTCTAGTTAATTCCTTATATACTAAATCCTATATATATATTGCAGAATGTTCTTATTGTAAAGAGATGCACAAAACATAAATTTATCAAGAATTGAGAGCAAAATTCGTGAAGAAATTTTGCAAACAGTTCGAGTCAAATTGGAGAGTGCAAATCTGGAGCTACTTGAACCAGCTAGAAGAACCAGTTCCATATGTTGTCTTTTAGTCTAGTTTATTTGTAGTAGGTGATACAACATGTACCTTTCAGCTTTATCTAGAAGCAATTGTAATAGGTACTGAGTGTTCAAGTTATAGCTAACTTGAAGTTTGTCGCAAATCGCTAGAGGCTAGTTTGCCACAAAGAGATTAGAGGTAGTCCTTAGGTTTACAAAAGAGATTATTTGGCTCATTGTTGTAGTGAAGTGCTTGGAGAAAATCCTACTGAGTAGTAGGTCGTGGTTTTTCACCTTTGAGCCAGGTGTTTTCCACGTAAAAATCTTTGTGTTCTTTACTTTTATGCATTTATTATTCCGCCATAGTAGGAGTTCACATAGAAGAACCAGGTCCTTTTATCCAATGCACACGAAAATTGGACACCACAAAAATCACCCCATCTTGTTTGGTAATGACGTAGATAAACATCAATAAACAACGAGAGTAACCTGGAGTTTGGTAGCAGACCTCAAAAACGATAAATCGAAGTAAGAGTTATGGTATAGTATGACCTACTTAGATATAGTAAAGCCATAGCTACCTAGAGGGGCAGCTTGTCATAATTCTGTGTATGTTCACAAAGTGAGGCCTAGAGATTGGCTAAAAGCTGGAGGGAAAAAGAGAGGAGTCGCATAGGCGCACATACAAGGACAAACTCGTACAAACTGCATGATAGAAGGTAGCAATGGTTACGAGATTGGAAGAATTCCAACCACAAGTCGTGGTGTGAGAAAGAGGCCTAAAGGGGGGAAAAACCCGACCTTTGGATTTATTCATAGAACAGTTGCCTAGATGGAAAGGAGAGTACTAAAGTATTTGCAAGAGCTATAGATTTTAAGAATGATAAGTGTATCAATCAACATTCGAGGATGAATGTTCCAAAGGAGGGAATGATGCTACGCCCCATGTTTTCGCACCTGAAAGTATGTCGTAACTCAATTTATGTGAGCTCGGAAATGAGATTCTCTTTGAAATTATAAAGTGGTCTAATGATTACATACGTACTTCCGTTCAGCATACAAACGGCTAGGTTGAGGACGATTGCACTTAAACGTGAGAAAGGATATTTTGGACAAATAAAAATGAGTTGCTTGCCTACCCAACGTGCGTGCTTCACCAACTTACTTTCCATCCTACTTGCTTGAGCTACTCGACACATGTCTAAATTATTTAATGAGGATGAGACACATGTCTCAAAATGAAAAAAAAACCAACATGAATCACCTACTTGATTAAGTAGGTAACAAGTAGGTGCATCACCTACTTAGAGTTTGTGGACCAAATTAAAAGGGAAAGGAAAAGGATAGAGATGGGAAGCCCAACCCATCTACCCAAGCCCATTAGTCGGGCTATATATCCATTGATATTTCACTAAGATAACAAATTAGAATCCATATCCTCTATTAAAACATGAAGGAGCTCCAAAACATCATCCCTAAGACATCCCTCAACATTATCCTAGGGTTCAAGACCAAATTCACAAGTTGGTAAGGTGATTTCTCTCTTGGAAGATCAAGATAACCTAGTTATCTCTCTACTTTGTTGTTTGGGGTAAAGAGCTTGTTTGAGCTTGAAGTAAAGCTTATTTGGACAAGTATTCTTGATGCCAACGTAATGTTTAACTCCCATACGTATTTAAGATCATCTATGTATATCTAATTGATTTATTAAAAGAAACTTGTGAAGTAGGTTGAACTTCATGTTGAAGTGTTGTAGTTGCTGGATTATTTTGGAGTTGAATTCTTGATATTTTATGGCTGGAGATCAGTAGAAATAACTTAAGAATACTATTGCTATTGTGGTTGATGTGTTTGGAAGAAGAGAAGGCTTAAAAAGTGAAAGTTAGAACTTGGTTGTTAGGTGAGATGGTATGGACTGATTAGTTGACATTCTGGACATGTTGGACTTGTTGTTTGATTTGAGGGAAATGAAAAGAATAAGAGGAGGTGGTGTCAAAAATTTCATAGACGAGCTAGTCGCACATTTGTGTTGAGTTCTAGCTTCTGTAAGCTTAACAATGGTCCCTTTATTGTTTGTTGTAGATTGAAGTACTAGCGTGCTGAACCGACGTCGTGTGGTTAGGTAAACGACAAAGGTATGTTAAGTCTATCCCTTCTTTCCTTTTTGCATGATCCATATGATACAAACAAAATTAGCAAACACACAACTTTCATAAATAGATTTATTCATAGAAGTATTAGGAGTGCCTATGTTCTTGATTTCCCATGTGTCCTATTATTATATTATTTGTTCACGGGTCTTAGAAAAATACGTAAGTTGATAAAGTTTATCCGAGAGATCTTATTGACTTACTTCATTATGAATTGCATTCATTTATACATGTACATTGGCCCATGACCAGATGTCGTTATATACGTGTATATTATATGTATATGGGATATGGGGAAATGTTACGGCGTTATATACACACCACCACCTGATCAGCTGGTATACGTTGATTATTTCACCCATAGATGTCAAGATGATATGATGGGTGTTGCACCCCCCTTTTTCCCTCTCCTTTCAGATCGGTCAGGATTTTTGACATTATTGGGACAACTCGTTTATTTTTGGGATAAGGGATGTGAAGGATTTGAAGAGTCGCCACCTAACGAATTAAGGTGCATTAGGGCACCTACCAAGGGTCACTTATAACACTAATTGTATAACCAGAGATTGGGTAAAGGCTTGAAATTACTTCAAGGGGAATGTGTTAGGCACCCCTCAAAGTCTACAACTGTGGGTCCCGGCCAAACATACTTTGTGAATTCATCAAATAGCAAATAGACAGTCTAGCACACATATGTAAACAAATAAAGGTTTGACAGATTAGAAGTCTAAGCACGCATATGTGATAGAGGTTTTAAAAGATTCATAGTCTAAGCACATATATGTAAAGGATGAGGGAGGTCCTAAGTTGTTTATCGTATATGATAACATCTGTACAATGCCCGGTAATAACTCCTCAATGAGGGGCTACACGTGGCATTAGCGCACAAGTCATCATATCCTTATCTACTCGTTATCCCACCCCTTAGCGGTTATTACGCGAGATTTATTTAACGATCTCTAAGCGTGTTGTTACCTGTCACTTCCTTGTGGTCCTGGAGGAAATTTAGGACCTCTAGATGTGGTCAGTTCTAGACAACCCTTATGGTTTTAAAAGAAAAAATTCTAGGCGACAGGCAAGAACAAATAGGACTAGCAAATAAGTGAAGGAAGCAGTTAAGAGGCTCAAGTTTAACTCCACAGGTAAGGCAGATAAGCAGCACGTCTCAAACACAAACAAGAGTGATTTTATTAGAAAAGGGTCCTCAAACAGGATATCTAAGTGAATATCAATGCACAGAAACATGCAACATCGTTTTTTATCAACTCAACGGCAGGGTCCTATCAGTTTGCCTACTGATTTTAAACCTGTGAACCTTTAAGCAGTAAACACAATCAAAGCAATTTTCCAGTTTTTATAGAGATTAATCACCTAAGGCTTGCCTAGGCATGGGACTGTGCATAATAACAATTATGAGTTACTTAAGCAGTTTTGAAAGTATTTAACCTACAACATGTTGTTCTAAGTGATACCGATCTGAGAATGAAGGGATTGATACCAGTTTTATTCCGAAACATGAAAATTATATATGAGACCGTTTTTATACCATTTCATGGATTAGTGACTTATTGTAATTAAACTAGGCGTATTTAAACAGAATGCAAACAGAGTTCCTAATACATGATTTCTAAATGTGTAGAAAAGTTACAGATTTGTGTTGATATTATTTATTAACCTAATAGAAGGATTTCTAAGCGAGAATACTTATGCATCATTAAGGCATGGATGAGTGACATGTAACATGCTAAAGCAGTAAATGTGAAGACCCTAAGAACAAAATATCTAATGCAATGCTTAACATGATTTGGATGAACACATTATTCCTAGGGAATGGATTCTAATGCAAACACACATAACGTAAAACCTAAGCATGTTTTCTACCCGATAGTATTAACAATATCATACAGCTACCCTTCCCATTTCACTAGCCATCCCCAATATCTGTTTACAAATTATTATAAACCAATGGCTGAATGAATTACATAAACAAAAGAGAAGAAGTTAAACTATAGGGAGCATGAAGCATAACCAGATGTATCCTGAGAATATCAAGCCTTCCATAACCTCAAATTCCAAAGTTTCATAGCCAATCTCATGTCCGGGTGTG
This sequence comes from Nicotiana undulata, assembly GCA_005239495.1. Classification (NCBI taxonomy): domain Eukaryota; kingdom Viridiplantae; phylum Streptophyta; class Magnoliopsida; order Solanales; family Solanaceae; genus Nicotiana; species Nicotiana undulata. Next base: position 4,705 of record ML276275.1, on the reverse strand, counting down.
TCAAAGTTCCCTAAGGACCTCAAGGATCCCGGGCAGTGCTCACACCCAGACTTTCACAATAAGAACTGAGTAAGTGCAGTGTGGAAGGGCCAGCTCCAGAGTGCCAGAGTTCAGAGGGATCTCAAAGGGATCCCAAGGCAGTCACATACTGGAGGGGCAAAACCTAGGGACTTAAGAGTAGAGTGAGAGTGCTTGACATAGTTTTGAAAAGGTTTTGGTAGGACAAAATATTGAAAAGGACTCAGTTAAGTAAAGAAGTCTTATAAAAATAGGAGTTGATTAGTAGTAAAATAGTTTGAACAAGAACAGTGTAATCAAACAAACAGCAGATCAACTTTCAAAGCAATCAGGTTCAACATTACTCAAACAACAGTCTTTCACACAGGGATATTGGGAGTTGGGGGACATATACAACACGCATAAACATAATCATAGAAGCTTTTTTAGGAGTTTTTATGGGATTAAGGAATAACTAATAATACAGACATAGGGCATGGATTTCAGAACTGACAATTGGAACATAGTTGTACTAGGCAGGATTAAACATAGAATCAGAAGTACATAGGGGTAGTAAATAATTTAGCAAGGCAGATTAACACCAGAACTTGAGTAAGCAAACAGATAAAAAATCAAGCATATATACATGGAGTAGAGTCAGGTTAAGACATGCTAGAGAAAGCAATAAGCAAGTCATTAGACAAGTTAATCAGAAGTTGAACAGGATACAACTCCTACATACTAAGTGAAACAGTGATTTAAACATGCTAATTACATATTGAAAAGCTCAGAATATCAAGCATAAACTAGTAATCAATAAACTAAAGCAGTAAGAGAGCACATAGAGTTTGGAACTTGGATTTTAATAAGAACATACCGGTTAAGCAGAGCAGATACAAAGTATAAAGCAGTGGAGTGCAATAACTAGCCTTGGCTTACAGTCGGCTAGTTCAATAGAAGTAGCAAGTAACAAGAAAGAGCAGAAAACCTTAAGTGTAAGAGAGAGTGTTTATGAACTAGTGTCTTTTTTCTTCTTTAATGAGAGTATAAGACTGTATATATATAGCAGTCGAAAAATAGGTAAATAAGGCAAACTATCAGTTGTTCAGTAATCGAAGAGCCACAAAATCAATTAAGAATAAAATCAGTGAAGTCTTCCCTTAATTAAAGGAGTAATTTTCCAACGGTAAAGAGGAGGAAACAATTAAGGAAAGAAATCACATAGCTAGGTACATAGTAGGTAATTAGGGGTAGATACACAAATGTTCAATTAAGAAAATAAGTAGTATGAATCAGTAAATGATACAGTTGATCGTAAATAAGGCAAGAAATAATTTAAAGGTTGAAAAATAGGGAAAATAACCAGAAATTAGCATATGAATAACATCACAGCAAAATCAATGAATCAGGGATTTGAAATAATACTGGTTTTAAGGAAAGTAATATGAATTTCCCATGAATAAGCAAGTAAACTAAGTATAAATGGAAGGAATCAAAATCTAAAATCCTAACAGGACATATTAGGGTAAAGTGGAAGTTGAACACACAATAGAATCGTATAGCAAACAAGCAAGGATGAACTCAAAATTCTAACATAGTGTTGAAACATTAGGGGTTTTCAACATGACTAGTTAGGGTTAAGGGAGAACTTAACAAAAAATTGTTTTAACACATGAGAATGAGAGAATAACACTTAAAAAGACCAGAAATTGTTTTGAAGAAAAGTTTCAGAAACCCTAATTAGGAAAAATGAAGTGACGCTTTGAAAATCGGAAGGTTTTCATAAAAACAAGCAAAAATAGTCTGAACCTTCTTATATCGGTTACATATCTAAAAATCTATGAGATGAAATTAGGGTTTCGAGAAAATAACCCAGAAATGAGAGATATCGGCTTAGAACCCATAGGTTTAGCCAAGAAATAGGACGATCTTACTCAAATCGAGCCATGGTGGCTTGAGGATGGTGAGGACAGGCCAAGGTGTGAGCGGACCGCCACTGGTCCCTTGAGGACCTCAAAGACAGCAGGAATCCCGGTGTAGGAGAGCCGTTAAGGCTGGAGAATGGTGGTAAGCCACCATAGCTGATGGCGAGCAAGCAACGACGAGGGAAATTAGGGTTAGGGCCGAGGGAATTTGGGAGAGACGGGTGAAGTGTGACGGCGGGTGTGTGAGGAGAATGAGGGGTTTGGGGGGGGGGGGGGGGGGGGAGGGTCGTTAGGTTAAATTAGGAAAGAAATAACCTGGGTAATTGATAAAAAATGATCAACGACCAGGATTCAAACGGACCGGGGTCGGGTTAGGATAATGTTTGGGCCTGGGTGTATTGGGATAGTTTAATAAGGTGTTTTGGGCTGGTCTAATAGGCTATAGTTGAAATAAAATGGGGCTATTTGTTAAATACTCAAGAAAATTAATTAAAATAATTTATAAAGTACTTACTAATTATAAAAAATAAATTTCATGCATAGAAATATTTTAAGAATGATTATTTAGTTATAAATATACAAGAGACTAATTTCTTGGTAAAAAATAGTACAAAATTATATGCACGGTCTATAATTGCAAAGTTATTGTAATTATAGCCAAAAAGTGCCAATTTTGCTATTTATGGAATAATTTGGTCTTAATAGGACCATGAATAATAAATTAAATCAAGGAATGTCTTTGAAATCAATTGTGATGCAATTTTTGTAGTTATTTATCTGAAATAAAATACTAGACAAATTTATAAAAATATAGAAAAATTATGGAGAAATACCAATTGATATTAATGCATGATTTTGAAGGTATATATATGCAATTTTAAAAGTGTTTTAGGAAAAATTGGGTATCAACAATGGGATGTCCTCAGAGGCTTGACGATGTTATGTACTCATATACCTATGCATGGTATGACATTTACATGCATTTTCATGACATTATAAATGTTTCACGATTCACAGAGATAAACAGACTTACATGTTGATTTCTTTACACCATGTTTCCTTCATGCCTTTCATACTCGGTACTTTATTTGTACTGATGTCCCTTTTGCACGGGGACGCTGCATTTCATGCCTGCATGTTCCGATAGATAGGTTGACAGTCCTCCTAGTAGGATATTAGTTAAATGGAAGGTGTTGGTGCACTCCACTTACTCCGGAGTTGTCTATTTGGTCAGTATGATTTGGACATGCATTGATTGGTATGATGAGCCATGTCCTGACGTTTATGTACTCTTAGAAGCTTGTAGACAGGTGTCATGTATATGGATACTTGTATGGATTTATCGGCCTACGTTTTGAGTGTACAAATGTTCATGTCGGCCTTATAGGCCCGTATGTTACATGTAAAAGTTTCTATATCATGTTGGGTTAACCTATGTCTAGCATTCTCTTATGTTTATTCTGGTATCTCATGACGGACTTTCCGGCTCTTTTACCCATGATAGTATGATACGAAAGATACGTTACGTTGGTATTCAATTGAGTAAGGTATCGGGTGCCCGTTGTCACAGGCATCTACGCCTAGTCTTCAACGGGTCCCAACTCAGAAGCGTTAGAGCCTTCGGATCCCTCGGAGCCCTCGGAACCCTCAGAGCCTTCGGCACCTTCGGGCTCGTAAAACTTCTTCGCCTCGACCTCGGTATTTTTGGCTTCCTCGATCTCAGCCGACATGTCAAACCTCGGGCCTGAATCTCTTCGAGGGTCTCTCTTTAGGCTAGCCGCTTCATATATTCGGCCTTTGCCTTCAGCCGGACCTTGGTTTCCTCTACATCGGCCTTGTATTGTGCCACCATTTCTTCAGCATCGGCGGAGGTTGTATCCAACTTGGACTTCACTACCTCGTATTTCCTACCGAGGGCGTCCTGCTCTGTGACAGCTGAGCACAGCTGTGCTCGGAGATCGTCATTCAGCTGAGACCACTTGTCAGCTTTATCCTTTGCCACCCAAAGTTGGCTCCCAACCGATGCTAGCTTCTCCTTGGCGATTTCCTTCTCCAAAAACAACAGGTCCATTTTGCTTTTCCATCCATCAGCCATGGCTTGGACCTCGTTCATCTCGTATCGAAGTTGGTCGATCACGTCAATCTTTTGTGTAACGACCCAGCCGGTCGTTTTGTGCGTTGGGACTCCGTTCCCGTGAATGACTCTTCCCATAGCGACTACTCGTGCCTTATGACTTGTGTGGGCCGGTAGTTCGAGATTCGGAAGTGTTTTGGCCAGTTCAGGAACACTTGGTTCCTGAAGGCTAGCCTATTTGGCTGATTTTGATTCCGAGCAGCATTTTGAGCAAACGACCTCGGAATCCAGTTCTGACAGCTCCAGCAGCTCCGGATGATGATTTCGGACTAAGGAGTGTGTTCGCCTCGGGTTTCTGATGACCCGGGAGTATTTTGGCACCTGAATTGGAATTCAGGATTTCATGTGATTTGGAATTCAGCCTGGAATTGGACCTCGTGATATCATGGTTCGAATGGAATTCCGGAACTAGAAATAGTTCCGTAGAGTCATTTATGACTTGTCCGCAGAATTTGGGGTCATTCCGAGCAGTGTAGACCCGTTCGGCGTATTGATGAGCCGTTGAAATTTTTCTTGAAATCCTAAGTTTGATGTAAGGGGTTTTGGAGAGTTATTCTTTGTTTGAATAATGTTTCTAGTGTTCTGAGAGCTTGAGCAAGTCCGTCATGTAATTTGGGACTTGTTGGTATAATTTGTCGAGGGCTCGGGT
>ML276273.1:0-32338 GCA_005239495.1 Nicotiana undulata | reverse complement strand
TGACTCCAGTTCTTGGGAGGTTTGTTTAGAGTATTAAGGGGATGCTAAGACTTATTATTATTAGTTATGATGTGGTTGCTTGCTTATTATTTAATTGTGAACTGTGATAACTGAATAAACGCGTAGTAAAGTGATGGTCGGCTAGCCTAGTTCCACGATACGCGCCATCACGGCCTGTTAGGATTTGGGGTCGTGACATTGAGGTGGAAACAATCAAGGATATTGGGGAGGCAACAACCAAGAAGGTTGGAATAATAACGAAGGGAATCAGGGTCGGGCTTTCAAAGGCCCCCGATGTATCAACAACCAAGCAACTCGCCTCCTTATCTGTCTCATGGTTCTAGCTCTTCCAATAATGAGATGGGACAGATTGAAAATATGTTCAAACAAATGATGGAAATAGATGCATACTCCGATGCTCAACTAGCCTCTCACAACACTTCAACTCGCAATTTGGAGGTTCAATTAGAGAAAATCTCACAAGCTTTAAATACTCATCCTATGGGGGCACTACCTAGTGACACGGTGGTGAACCCGAAGGGTGGGAACAACACGAGACATGCCATGGGCCTAACCACAAGGAGTGGAAAAGGTGGGGAGGAAACAACCTCAAACCAAAGAAGAATTGTGGATGATGATGTAGTGATTCAAGAAGATGAAATTCCAAGCAATGTGGTTCAAGATAATGAAGAAGTGAGAATTGATATTGATGAAAATGTGGAGGAGACTCAAGAGGAAGTGAACCCGTCTAGGGAACACATGATTGACATACTAGAAGCAGTAGTGCCAAAGGCCAAGGCACCAATGCCAAGGCCTTCTCCTCCATGCCCTCAAAGGCTCGCCAAGTAAAATAGCGAAAACCAATTCAAGAAGTTTATTGATGATGAATAGCTTATCCATTAATGTGACATTGGTTGAGGCATTGGAACAAATGCCCGGCTATGAAAAGTTCATGAAGGATTTGGTGACAAAGCAAAGATCAATGAATTTTGATACTATCAAGATGACACATCAAGTGAGTGCAATTGTGCACTCAATGGCTCCAAAATTGGAAGATCCCGATGCTTTCACAATCCCTTGCACTATTGAGAGCACCGACTTTGCCAAAGATCTTTGTGATCTCGGGGCGAGTATCAACTTGATGCCCTACTCGGTGTTCAAAACTTTGATAATTGGGCAATCAAGACCTATATCTATGAGGTTACAAATGGCGGATCGTACTATGAAGAGACCATTGGGTATTATTGATGATGTGTTGGTTCGTGTTGATAACTTCATCCTCCCGGTGGACTTTGTAATTCTTGATTGCGAAGTGGACTATGAGGTGCCTATTATCTTGGGTAGACCTTTCCTTGCTACGAGAAAGGCTCTTGTTGATGTGGAAGCCGGTGAGCTCACCTTTCCGGGTGGGCGATGGAAAGGTGGTTTTCCATGTATGCAAATATATGAGGCAACCGAATAGCAATGAAGTTTGTTCGTTTGTGGACTTAGTGATTGAGCTGATTGTTGATGATGCTAGTTCCATGATGAATGTCGATGATAATTTGGAGGTTGTATTGCTTAATCATGATGGTGATGATGAGAAGGAAGGCTGTGTGTAATGTGTAAATGCATTGCAAGGAATGGGGTCGTACACTTATGAACCCCGAAAATTGTCTTTAGATCTTGAGAACTGGAAGACTCTTCCAAAAATTCCCTCAATCGAGGAGCCCCCAACTTTGGAGTTAAAGCAATTGCCTTCACATCTCAGTAATGAAGTCCTTGGGCCATGTGCAGGTACACTCTACTTTGGTGGCGCTAAAAAAGAGGAAGAAAGATATATGATGGACATTGGAAGACATTTGGGGTATAATCCCCACCTTTTGCATGCACGAACTTATTTTGGAAGAGGATGCCAAACCCTCCGTTGAACATCAAAGAAGATTAAATGAAGAAATTCAAGAGGTAGTGAAGAAGGAGATCATAAAATGGTTGGATGCAGGGGTTGTTTACCCCATTTTCGATAGCTCGTGGACCTCTCCGGTGCAATGTGTCCCAGAGAAATGGGGCATGACTGTGGTCACAAATGACAAGAATGAGTTTATCCCCACAAGAATGGTGACCGGGTGGAGAGTGTGTATGGACTATCGGAATCTCAACAAAGTCACTCAAAAAGATCATTTCCCACTCCAATTCCTTGATAAAATGCCGGATAGGTTGGCCGGTCGAGATTTCTATTGTTTCCTTGATGGATATTCCGGCTACAATCAAAATTTTATTGCTCTGAAAGACCAAGAGAAGACTACTTTCACTTGTCCTTATGGTACTTTCGCATTTTCGCGAATGCCATTTGGGTTATGCAATGCACCGACAACTTTTAAACAGTGTATGATGACCATCTTCACCGACATGGTGGAGGATTTTCTTGAGGTATTCATGGATGACTTTTTCGTGGTCGGAAATTCTTTTGATGATTGCTTAAACAACTTGGATAAGGTCATGGCAAGATGTGAGTAGACAAACTTGGTTTTGAATTGGGAGAAATGTCACTTCATGGTCGAGGAAGGCATTTTCCTCAGCCATAAAATTTCAAAGCATGGTATTGAGGACGACAAGGCCAAAATAAAGGTGATCTCTAAACTTTCACTCCCGACAACCGTGAAGGGAGCGAGGAGCTTCTTGGGTCATGCGAGGTTCTATCGCCGATTCATCAAGGACTTTTCCAAGGTGGTGAACCCCTTGTGTAAACTTTTGGAGAATAATGCCAGGTTCCATTTCAATGAGGATAGTATGAAGGCATTCAAATTTCTCAAGTTCAAATTGACTACTACTCTTATTATCACCGCACCAAATTGAAGCTTGCCTTTCGAGCTCATGTGTGATGTAAGTGATGTGGCGGTTGGCGCAGTTTTGGGGCAACGTATCTATAAAATCTTCCATATGGTCTACTATGCTAGTAAGACCATGAATGATTCCCAAGTCAACTATACAGAGAACGAAAAAGAGCTCCATTGTCTTTTCTATGGATAAGTTTCGCCCGTACTTTATGGGTACAAAGGTGATTGTCCACACCTATCATGCGGCGCTTCGGTAATTGATGAGCAAGAAAGATTCAAAGGCAAGGTTAATGCGATGGGTACTTCTATTGCAAGAGTTTGATCTAGAGATTCAAGACTGCAAAGGTAGTGAAAACCAAGTGGCAGACCACTTGTCTCGTTTGGAGGAGGAGGGGAGGCCACATGACGGCCTTGATATAAATGATTCCTTCCCCGACGAGCAACTTCTCGCCATTTCAATGACTGGGATGCATGATTCGCCGACTTAGAAAATTATCTTGTGAGTGGTATTGTACCTAATGATTTCTCTTCAAACTAAAGGAAGAAGCTCAAACGTGATTGCCTTGACTATTATTGGGATGAGCCATATCTCTTCCAGATTTGTCCCGATGGTGTGATTTGACGATGTGTAGCAGAGGAGGAACAAGTGGAAATTCTTGAGGCTTGCCACTCTTCACCATATGGTGGTCACCATGGTGGAGCTAGAACGGCAACAGAAGTGTTGAATTGTGGATTCTATTGGCCTACTCTTTACAAGGACGCTAGCGATCTCGTCAAGCATTGTGTTGAATGTCAAAGGGCCGATGGGATTTCTAAGAAAAATGAGATTCCCCTCACCACCATCTTGGAGATTGACATTTTCGATCTGTGGTGCATTGATTTCATGGGTCCGTTCGTGAGCTCTTGTGCGAAACCCTTATATTTTGGTAGCCGTGGATTATGTATCATAGTGGGTTGAAGTCGTGGCTTTACCCAATAATGAAGCTCGAAGTGTGGTGGCATTTTTGAAAAAGAACTTCTTCATAAGATTCGGTACTCCAAGGGCCATTATTAGTGATGGGGGATCGCACTTTTACAACAAATCTTTTGATACCTTACTCACCAAGTATGGTGTCACTCACAAAGTCTCGGCCCCCTATCACCCTCAAGCAAGCAGACAAGTGGAAGTCTCCAACCGGGAGATCAAGAGTATTTTGTCAAAGACAGTGAATGTCAACCCGACGGATTGGTCCAAGAAACTTGATGTTTCTCTTTGGGATTATAGGACGTCTTACAAAATACCGATTGGTATGTCTCTGTACCGGTTAGTGTTCGGTAAACCTTGCCACCTTACGGTGGAACTTGACCACAAGGCTATGTGGGCATTGAAGAAACTTAATCTTGAATGGGATGTCGTCGCCAACTTAAGGGTGGCACAATTGAATGAGCTTGATGAATTCCGCTACCATGCATATTCAAGTTCATCCTTATATAAGGACAAGATGAAGTACCTCCATGAAAAGTACATCCGGAACAATGATTTCAAAAAAGGTGATCTTGTGTTATTGTTCAATTCTCGGTTATGAATGTTCTGGGGAAAGTTGAAGTCTAAGTGGAGTGGTCCGTTTGAGGTTGTGAATGTGACACCCTTTGGTGCATTAGACTTAAAGAACAAAAATGATGAAGTTTATAGAATCAATGGTCACCGGGTGAAGCATTAACTTGGCAAAGTTTATGATAGACACGTCGTGGCGTTAATTCAATTCAAGTGATTGATGGTAATCTGCGTCGTGCCGCGACGTTAAATCAGGCACTTTTTGGGAGGCAACCCAAGTTTCTTTTCATTTTTTATTTTCTTCTTTTTTTATTGAGCTAACTAGTTTTGAAGTGAATTGCAGGAATGAGTCTGCATTGCAGGTACTGTGTTTGAAAGAGTTGGCCAAGTGTTGAAAAAGTGCGGACTGCACAATGTTGTATGCCACAACAGAGAAGAATCTGCAGCCGTACAATTTTTTGTGCGGCCGCACAACTGGAGACCCAAAAATCCAACTCTCTAAAGTTTGGAAATGCAGAGAAATGGCCAATCGGCTGCACTAACTTTTGTGCGGACCGGAAAAATATCTACGACCGCACTCACTTTTGTGCGGACCACGGAACTTCAGGAAGGTTCAGGTAAAGAGTGCTGACCGCACTCAAAACTGTGCGGCCGCACTTAGCTTCAATTTTGAATGACTTTGGTCAACCTATAAATAGGACCTCATTGCACTATTCACAACTTTACACACTCTAAACTTTTGAGATCCAAGCAAGCACAGTGCACACAAATTGTTTCACACTCCACACCTATTTCATCAGTTTAGATTCACCCCTGCATCTTTCATCACTGGTATGTTCAATTCATATTTAGATTTTTTTTAATTTTTCTTAGTTTTTTTTTCTTAATTAGTATAATTATTTGTAGGCCTAAAATGTAAAATGTTCTTCATGTGTGCTTGAAATTTTATGGGTAATGTCATGTGTGCTCATTGGGGACTGGGTAGATCATTCATCATGTTTAATTTACAAATGTCATGTCTAAATTGTGCAAAAATGTGAAAAACCTAAAGCCAACGCCGTTTGATTTCAAATTGTGCGGTTGTACATGAAATTGTGCGGGGGTCTGCAGATTCTAAATTAAATAAAATGTTAAGCATGCGGCCTCACTCAAAGTTGTGTGGTCCGCAGAAAAATTGTGCGGTCCGCGGAAAAATGTGTGCAACCGCACTCAAAGTTGTGCGGTTCGCAGAAAAATTGTGCGGTCCGCGGAAGAATGTGTGCGACCGCACTTTGGAACTTCAGAGAATCAGTAGTCTAAAACTGGTTTTGTGTGGCCACACTCAAAGTTGTGCGCTCCGCACTTCAGGATGTGCGACCATAATTTAAAATTGTGTTGTCCGTACATGGCAGTCTGCAGCCGCACTCAATTTTGTGCGATCAACATTGTCTCTTCTGTAGACTATTTTACTGCAACTGTAATGCAACTGTAAACATGATTCTGAACTTTAACTGACCTATGTGCTTAGTACTGCAGACAATGGTTCGATCAATAGGCATATGTGACACATCTAAAGATAGAGGTTAACCCTCTCGAGGCCGAGGAAAGGGCACTCAATCTCTGGGAGTGCAATCAAAAGAAATAGCGAAAAAGTCGATCACTGGGAGAGGTAGGGCCACAGAGCCCTAGGAATCAAGCTCATATGTCCCATCTAGGGAAGCCTCCGAGGGTCACTCAGTGGAGGTACGACCTGAGGCCCAATCCCAACCACCACATTTCACTAGAGATACCAACTGCGCAATGAACCCTCCACCACAACAAGTTCTTTTCAGGGTTCCGATGCCGGTAGCTAGGGTTGAGAGCCCTTCTCTATACACACTCCCTCTACACCAGTTGCAATAGATGATGATGATTTTCCTGATGATGGTAGGGGAGGTGACACTAGAGCGGGCGGCATAGAGAGGTCGAAGAAGAATAAAGTGTGGGAAGACAAGTTCGTGAGTTTGACTACTTTCACAAAGTTCAGAGAGTGGTGGCCCCAGAGATCGCTCACACTTGAGCGACAATTCTTATAGAAGAGTTTAGATAAATACAATCCAAATGTCCTTAGACAGTTCAGGGAGCGCAAGGGGTGGATGTGGTTCACCCAGAGTGTTATGGATGCCAAAGAGCACTTGGTACGAGAGTTTTATGCCAATGTGGCACACATCAAGAAGGGTACCAAAGTGACCAAAGTGAGAAATTTGAAAGTCAGATTCGACCCAAGCACTCTGAACACTTACCTGGGGTTCGAGGAGGTAGAGGCAATCCAGTACTTGGAGAATTTTGCTATGGGCGATGCAGCTCGCCCTTGGCTAGTAGAGATGTTAGCAGCACCAGGGCCACCACCACCGTGGATCACAAAGGGGGTTCCCATTGCACGGGCCACCCTCAACTTTGAATCTAAGGGGTGGAAAACTTTTGTGTGCATCCGTATTGACCCAATCTTCCTATTCTCCGAGCAATTTTGGTGGCATATATCATGGCCGGGTACCCAATCAATGTGGTTACCATCATGTCATCCAACATGTCAGTTGTTGTCTGGAAAGGTGAAAGATCCTACCCATATCCCAACACCCTCACAGAATATCTACGGGATGCAAAGGTGGAGCCGAGGAGTTTGTATACCAAAGTGCGGGCCAAGAAGTCCTTCTTATGGTACTCCTTGTAAGGTCCGGGAAACCCAAAGTTCAAGGGTAAGGCAACTGCTACGGTTGGCCAGTCTGATGAGCCATCAGTGGTGGATACAGATTCTGCTGCTGAGCCATCTACAGCTCCCATGACTTCCACAGAAGCCGGTCCTTCTAGCGAGACAACTGACATGCCACCACCTTCATCTTCTAGACCATCAACATCAGTACCAGTGCATGCCTCATCCACATATTCACTCACTACGCTATGAGTCTCCCAAACATTGGTGAGTCTCAACAACTGGATGCAGACAACTACTTCAAAGCTGTCTGACATATCTAGTGTTGTTGCAGCACAATTTTGCTACACCAGCAGCTAGGGGTGTTCAAACCGAACCGAAAAACCGCACCAAACCGAAAAATCAAACAAACCGATTAAAAAAACCGACTAGGTTTGGTTTGACTTGGTTTGGTATTGAGTAAAAAAAACCGAACCAAACCGACATATAAATATTTAATTTTTATATATATGTTTAAGACTTTATATTGAATTTTCTTTTAAAAACGTAAAAATATTTGGGATCCTATCATGTGTTAACCTTGAAAGCGTATGCTAACGAAACATTATTGTTAGGCGACTAAGAAAATAACTATCATTTGTTACCAAAAGAATTCTCCCATTAAAATATTTTAATTGATCATATGTTTGTCAATTTTTTCAACATTTACTAAACATATATTCAGTTATCGATAACTTTAACAAAGTAAGATGGAATAATATTCATATAACAAAAAACACAAAAACCCGTAAAACCCTACAAAATCGAACCAATCCAAACTGATATAGTTGGTTTGGTTTTGATAAAAACCGAACCAACCCGGTCCATGTACACCCCTACCAGCAGCACCACAGGTTCCTCTGTCAGTGGAGGAAACATTGAAGAAGATCCTGGACAACTAGAAGACCAATATGGATACACTGGTGGCACATGGGGGAGCTATTGAGGAGTTGGGCAAGCAAGTGAAGAAGATGAGGAAATTCAAGGCCTCGAAGAAATCAGTGGAGAGATTGAGAAAGGAGGTGACAAAGATTGCAACACCTTGTGATTTACCATTTGACCTACTGATGGAGACAAAACCATCAGTACCAGCAGACCCAGCAACACTATCAGCAGAGGCACCATCTGGCCAGTCTGCCGAGCCAGACCTTGCTGCCCATACTGCCGAGGAGGTGTTTCAGATGTTCACCAACCCCATTGTTCCCCGAGCAGAGGATGATGAGATCCAGTTGGAAGAGCCCGAGGGTGGTGATGCTTCCATGCACCCTGAGACCATATAGGAAGTTTTCTTTACTCTCCACCCTTCCTTATTTTTATTTTTGCTAAGCATTGATGACAATGCTTATGTTATTCAGGGGGTGGTCTATTTTGGTTGGTTTGATTTGATGACATTGGCCTGTATATATTCCTCCCTCTCATTTGATGTATATATTTTTTCTTTCATTATGTATATATTCCTCCCTCTCATTTGATGTATATATTCTATTCCCCTCGGTTTGTATATTCATTTGTCTTACTTTTAGTAGTTTATTTCATAGCTTCTTTATTTTATTTTCTTAGTAGTCTAGCTTCTGATTTATGTTAATAACTTCTTTTTATGTTTAAGTGAGCAATAAGCCTTTGGTTATCTTAATTCCACGGTTCTTTCCAAAGGTGAATTTTGTGTGAACTAGGTGGCTCTTCCCAACGATGGATGGTGTGACAACCTTCTTAAGGGATTGAGTCCGTTTTTTATGTATAGGTAGAAACAATAGTGTTAATGAATAAAAAAGGATCAAACATGCTTCACTTGGTACCAACACACTTAACTTAAGGGTGGAAAGTGGGCCGGGCCCGGGCTAAACGGGTCCGGGCTATGCGGGCCCGGGCTAAATGTGTGGAACCGGCCCCTACGGGCCTAAGCCCACATGGGCCCGGGGGCCAAACAGGCCTAAACGGCTCCGGGTTATTTTTTTTTAATTTTTTTTTTATGTAAGACAATTTCTTGTAAATCTTGTGATATAAATCTTGTAATTCATATTTAATCACAAAAAATAGCAAGTTTCTTCAAATTAATAATAATAGTACTTCAAACTTGCACTAACATTGCATAATAAATTAATAGTACATCAAATTAATTTAACAAACTACAACATTAAGCATAATACGTCTAATAAAATTAAAATAACACAAGTTTGAATTAAACTTAAAATATTAGATACGAATGTCTTGAGGACGCGCTTTACAAGACTTGATTATATGCCTCTTTAAAGAGCATGTGCCCTCCGCCTTTCACCGAGTGAAGACAAAACCACAATGCTTGCACGATATCGTGTAAGTTTCTTCATTTTCTTCCAAAATCATCATTTTCCTCATCATTTTAATAGATAGTTGGATTACCATAAAGAGAATTCATATGTTCATCATTTAATTGTGAACCTGGTGTAAGATCATGTATAAACTGACTATCGGTAAATTGAAAACAAGGGTTATCACTATCAAGAATAATAGGTGGGGGAGGACGGGTAACATGTCTACGTCGGGGAGCCGGGGGAGTAGTAGTAGCTTCCCTACTAGATTCACCAATTTTAGATTTACCCTTACCACCAAATATTTTTTTCAAAGAAAAGTCCATGTTAATTATAAGAAACATAAATTAAACAAACAAAACTATAATATTAAAACTTAAGAGTTGGAACGAGTTTACCGAATTGACGAACAACTTCTTGAAAATTGTATAATGTTGAAGACTTGAATACTTCAATTCACCAACTTCACAATTTGCAATAGTAAAGTAAGCAATAATAGAAGAAAATTAGAGAGAGATTGAGAGAGATTGATGATTTTGTGAGTGAAAATGAAAGAATGAGGGGGTATTTATAGTTGAGAAAAGGGAAAAAGTGTAATTATAAAAGGTTTGGGGTTAAAACAAAGTTTGGGGGCCAAATGGCTATTTTTGAAACAAGCCAAAACGGCTATTTTAAGGGGCCAACGACTAGAATTTAAAATTCTGACCGTTGGCCATTTTTTAAACAATTTTTTTTTAAAATTTTCTACCGTTGGGCCCGCTTGGTCCCGGGCTAAACGGGTCCGGGCTCACGAGTCCAAAATCAAAACCCGCCCCCCCACAGGCCTAAAGCCCCCCAAGCCCAGACCCCCCGTGGGCCGGCCCGTTTAGCCCGCGGTCCCGGGTCGGGCCCGACCCACCTGCCAGCCTTAACTTAACTACACGCTTATTGTTAAAAATAAGCTTTTGGAAAAAATGGTTCTAGTTAGTGACCTTGTATTGACTTAATCAATCACCGGGTGGTTTACTTGAACCATTAGCAATCTTCAATCTTGAATACGGTTGTTGTGGGAAGTGATTGTAGGCTCTCCTTGACCCGTTTTGAAACCTTTCATAGCCCACAAATGATGTTATTCTTAGTCAACCCTTTTGAGACTAAAGCCTTTTTCATTCCAAAACCATGTTACAAGCCATTACCCGTTTTATAGTGACCCTCTCTTGTCACCCGAGCTTTCCTTAGAACTTATGAGAAACTAGTGTCGCCCAAACTCACACCACTACTTGGGATTGTGAGGCGGTCGATGCAATTATAAATACCCAACGCGAGTCGGGGTCGATTCCACAGAGAGATTTATGTGGGATTAGGTATATATCTAGTCTAAGTATATGACGTGCCCAAGATTGCACTTCCACATATTCAGTTGTTTCTTTTCTACTTCTAACTTTTATGCTAATGCTTGAAATTGTAAAGCTAAGAGACAATGTTTTTGGTATTGTTGCTTTTCAGGTTATAATAGATCTAGGGTTGTAACCTCCGCCTAGTTGGTTACCTAGCGGATTGAGAGCTTTAGGGCATGTTTGATTGATCAGGATACAATATAACAATCACACGCGATCACTCACTCTATACATCTCGGTAGTTTGAGTGATTTTGCCTAATTTGGCTTCCTCAAGCAGAAATGGGTATTTCACGAAACAAGTGACAGATGCTCAAGTTGGGTCTTACTATCTCTAGGTTCGACCCTTTAATTGGAGCTACCAATTTCTTAAGTTCACCCCAATTTCTTGTTAGCCAAGTTTTCCTAGACTTAGTCTCTCTTTCTCAAGTATAGACTAAGTCAATTAGGCATGAATCAATGTTTGCAACCATCAATTCTCAAATTCAAGCAATAACTAGGCTAAATATCATAAACCCAATCATAAATAAGCCTTAAATCAATCACCCATTAAGTACCCATACTAGGGTTGGGTTACAACCCTAGCTAAGGGTTTAGCTACTCATAGAAAATGAACAAATTAAAGAAGAAACTAAGATAAAATTCATAATAGATGATTAAGGGAAGAAACTCTAATGTTAAAATGTTAAACTATTACACAGTTACCCAAAACAGTAAAGAAAAATGGCTATCTATTCTCAGGTGCACCAAACTTAACCTAAAAATGACAAAAATATATATTTATAACCAGCTAAAATTATCGGACTAAATTTCCCTTGTGGAGGTTTTGTGGTCGCAAAATTCTGTGTGCGGTCCGCACTTTGAGGCTGAAATGTCAGGATGGCTTTCTGCAGCCGCATAAATCTAGGGTGCGCGATACTTCCTCTGATTGTGCAGATCGCACATTTCTGAGTGCGGCCGCACTCTTAATCTTGGGTTGGACATGGAAAGCTTCTGCGGACCGCACATTTATGAGTGCGGCCGCACTTATAGCATTCTGCGGCTGCACAATAATAGTGCGGTCCGCACTTCTTCACGCCCCCAAAATACATTTCTCTGATTTGTGTCTTCTGCGGCCGCACAATAATTGCGCTATCCGCATTTTGTTAAGGAAATGTGTCAATGGCTCTTCATAGTCTGCAACCGCACACAATATTGTGCAGTTCACACTTTGGTCCTTTTTGCCTTGTTTTGGTCCTTGTCCAATTTTACTCCTTCTTGAGTTGGTTTTCATTTCTTTGGCTCGTTTCCCAATATTCCAGCAAGAAAGCACTTTTCTTTAGTTCTCGGGAATACCTTTAAGCATTTTTAGCCTAAATGTAAGTAAAAGAGAGCAAATAAGCAGTCAAAATCCCTACTTATCAACTCCCCCAAACTTAAGCTTTTGCTTGTCCTCAAGCAATTAAGGCACTTATAATCTCCCCTAGAAATAAAGCTATTTCAGCTAGCCTAAGTTGAATCAAACACACATATTGGGACCAACAATTACCCACACACTCATGAATCATTAATAAGCCTATGATTTGATTGTTAAAGCACAAATAGCTCTTATGTGATGCTTGAGCATCAAGAATTGACTTTGTTCATCAAGGAAGTTCGCATTTTCATAAAGGTCGTTGTGGATCCCATAATCCTCCTCCTATACTCTCCGGAAGCTCATCTCACTCAATAATATAGCACTCAAAGCAATGAATCGAGAAAGGTTTGCTCATCACTCTCAAAGGAATGTCACAAGCCCGGATCTAAGTACCATATGTTTGCCCCTCATGTAGATCACCACTAATGTAAGCTTACCCGACTTGAAATCACGTAGGGCTTTTTCGGCAAGTAATGAAGGCTTTTGGACTAAGGAGGGAAATATTGGAATGGAACTGGTTCATCTTTTCTTTAGTACTCCATTTTCTCTTTTTGGCTCATATTTTGAGTAATTTTCCTTTTCCTTAGGGGAACTAGAGAGACTTGACATCACTTTTTCTTGGTCATTTTGTTCATATTCTCCTTCTTTGTTTTCTCCATGCTTTGCACTTTTGCTTTCTTTGAATCGTTTCAACCCTTTCACATTATTCTCTTTCTTTTTGTGTTTTCCTCTTGTTCTTTCTTTCTTTTTCTTTTTGCCTTTCCTCTTCTTCATTTATTTTCTCTTTTTGTGCCTTGATACCATCTTTAAACTCCTCGTCTCTCCCCCAAACATATATTTTCGCCATTTGTTTCTCCTAAGTGCTAAAGAAGCTCGGGTGCCAAGAGAGGGTCACTATAAAACGGGTAAAGGCTTGTAAAATGGTTATCGAATAAAAGAGGTTGTAGGATCAAAAGAGTTAATAAGGATGATATCATTGGTGGGCCATTGAAGGTTTCAAAATGGGTCAAGGAGAGCCTACAATCACTTCTCAACCCAAGCTAACTTAGAATTTCGCCTAAAAACCCATTCGGGGCAAGTTCTAGACCATTCGCACCGGTACTTGGACTTGTAACAAAATATCTCACTGCTCACACAACCGGATTGATAAAGAGAATATAGTCAAGGGCCCACAACAACCGCATTCAAGATTGGAAATCGCTAATGGTTCAACTGAACCACTCGATGATTGCCTAAGTCAACACAAGAGTCACAAGGTCACTAACTAGAGCCATTTATTTCCAAAAATTTGTTTTTAACCATAAGCGCGTAGTTAAGTGTGTTGGTACTAAGTGAAGCGTGCTCGACCCTTGTTTATTCATTTATACTACTGTTTCTACCTAAACATCAAGAACAGACTCGATCCCTTAAAAAGGTTGTCACGTCATCAATTATTGGGAAGAGCCACGCGGTTCACACAACACCCACCTTTGGAAAGTACCGTGGTATAAAGAAAACCAAAGGCTTATTGTTCACTTAAACATAAAAAGAAGCTAACAAATCAAAAATAAGCTAATAAAGTAACTAAGAAGCTATACTACCTAGGGGAATAGAATATATACAAAAAGGATGAATATATACATAACGAGGGAGAAAATAAAGATAAAAGAAAATGAGTATTTAAGTTATTACAGTCCAATGTCATCAAATTTTATCAAATGTCATCAAGTGTTATCAAAAGTCATCAAATCAAGCCAAAATAGACCACCCCATGAATTAGAACAAGCATTGTCCTCAATTCTTAGCAAAATCAAAATAAGTGAGGGTAGAGAGTAGAGAAAACTCCCTGTGTGGTCTTAGGGTGACTGGTAGCATCACCACCCTCGGTCTCCTCCAACTGTATCTCATTATCATCTGGCTGAGGGACAATAGGGTTGGTGAGCATCTGAAGCATCTCCTCAACAGTGCGGGCAGCAAGATCTTGCTCGTCAGACTAGAAAACTGGTGTCTCTGCTAATGGTGATGCTGGGTCTGTTGGTACTGATGGATCTGTCTCCATCAGTAGGTCAAATGGCAAATCACCTGATGTTGCGATCTTCGTTACCTCCTTTCTCAATCTTTCCACTGATTTATTTGAAGCCTGGGATTTCCTCATCTTCTTCACCTGCTTGCCCAACTCCTCAATAGATCCCCCATGATCCACCAGTGTATCCATAACGGTCTTCTAGTTCTCCAGAATCGTCTTCAATGTTTCCTCCACTGACAGAGGGACATGTGGTGCTGCTGGGATAGAAGATTGTGCTGCAATATCAATGGATATGTCAGACAACTTAGAAGTGGCTGACTGCATCCAGTTGTTGAGACTCGCCAATATTTGGGAGACTCGTAGCGTAGTGAGTGGATAGGTGGATGAAGTTGGCACTAGTACTGAAGCTGATGGTCTAGAAGATGAAGGTGGTGGCATGGCAGATGTCCCGGTGGAAGGCCCGGCTGCCGTAGAAAGTATGGGAGCTATAGATGGCTCAGTAGAAGACTCTGTACCCACCACCGATGGCTCATCATACTGACCAACGATGGTAGTAGCCTTACCCTTGAACTTTGGGTTGTCCGCACCTTGTATGTGGTACCATGAGAAGGGCTTCTTTGTCCTCACTTTGGTATCAAATGTCCTTGGCCCCACCTTTGCATCATTGAAATATTTGATGAGGATGTTGGGATATGGGTAGGAGCTTTCACCTTTTTAGAAAGCTAATGTGATGTTGGTCGACATAATAACACCCACATTGATTGGGTACCCAGCCATAATCAAAGCCGCCAAAACTGCTCGGGGAAGTGGAAGGTTGTTCTCATTTTTGCTCGGGTCAATATGGCTGCACAAAAAGGTCTGCCACCCTTTTGCTTCAAAATATAGGGTGGCTCGGAGGATGGGAACCCCTGCTGTGATCCACGGTGGTGGTGGTCCTTGGGCAGCCAAAATCTCAGCTAGACAAGGGCAAGCTGCATCACCCATAGCCAGCTTCTCTAGGTATTGGACTGCCTCTACCTTCTCAAAGCCCAGGTAAGTGTTCAGAGTGCTGGTGATGAATCCGACTTTCAAATTTCTCATTTTTGTTATCTTGGTACCCTTCTTTATGTGAGCCACATTGGCATAGAACTCCCGTACCAAGTGCTCATTTGCATCGATGACACTTTGGGTGAACCACATCCACCCCTTGCGCTCCTTGAACTGTCGAAGGACATTTGGATTATATTTATCCAAATCCTTAATTAAGAACTGTTGTTCAATTGTGAGCGATCTTTGGGGCCACAAATATTTGAAGTGTGTGAAGGCTGTCATACTCACAAACCGATCCTCCCATATTTCCTTCTTCTTTGACCTCTCTAGGCTGCCCACTCGAGTGTACCCTCCTCTACAATCATCCGGGACATCATCATCATCATCATCACTAATTGCCGTTGGTGCCAGAGGAGTATGTGTAGAGGAGGGTTCTGAACCCTGGCTACCGACATTGGAATCCTCAGAAGAACTTGTTGTAGTGGAGGGTTCGTTGCGCAATTGATATCTCCTAGTGGGCTGTGGTGGTTGCGACTGGGCCTCAGGTTGTACCTCCATTGGATGACGCTCGGAGGCTTCTCTAGACGGGGCATATGAACTAGATTCTGAGGGCTCTGTGGTCCTACCTCTCCTAGTGGCCAGCTTTTTGGCGATTTATTTAGATTGCACTCCAGTCGATTAGTGCATTTTCCTCTGCCTCGGGGGGGGGGTTCGTCTCTCCCTTTATATGTTCCTCCTCCACCACATCAATGAACCATTGTCTGCAATACAAAGCAAATAAGTCAATTGGAGTTCAAAATAGTTTAAACATTTGCATTACAGTTGCAGGACAACAGTATTCAGAAAAGACAGTGCGGCTCGCACAATTCTGAGTGCGGTCGCAGACTGTCATGTGCGGACTGCATAATTTTAAAGTGCGATCGCAGACCTTGAAGTGCAGACTCCACAATTTTGAGTGTGGCCTCACATCCTAAAGTTCGAACCACACAATCCTAAAGTGCGGTCGCACACTATTTTGTGCGACCACACAATTTTTCTACGGACCACACAATTTTGAGTGCGGTTCGCACTTTTCAAGAACATTTTTTCCCTAATCGACAGATCTGCAGACCACATAATTTTGTGATGCACAGTGTTTGCTCAGGGCTCAAGAATTCAAAGAGTGAAAAGTGTAATAGTGTTCAAAAGCCCTATTTATAGTTTGACCAAGTGGGTTAAAGGAGAGCTGAGTTCGGTCCATACTCTCTACCTGTACTTGTGCTATAATTCAGCGGTCCGCACATTTTTTGTGTGCGACCGCAGATTGTCCTATCCTCTGCAACTCAAAACTTCAGAGAGTTCACATTTTTCGTTCTCCAGTTGTGCGGCCGCATAATCTTCTCTGCGATTGAAATCATAATTGTGCGGTCCGCAAAATAAATGTGCGGTCCGCACTTTTTCAACACTTGGATAATTTTTCAATCATAGTACCTGCAATGCACATTCATTCCTGCAAATCACTTCAAAACCATTTAGCTCAATACAAAACCTATTTAAAAAGGAATAAAATGAAAAATGAAAAGAAACATGGGTTGCATCCCAAGAAGCACCTGATTTAACGTCGTGGCACGACGCAAGTTACCATCAATCACTTGAAATGAATTAACGCCACAACATGGACATCATCAACTTTGCCAAGATAATGTTTCACCCAGTGACCATTGACTCGAAACACTTCATCATTTTTGTTCTTCAAGTCTAATGCACCAAAGGGTGTCACATGCACAACCTCAAATGGACCACTCCACTTGGACTTAAACTTTCTCGGAAACATCCGCAACTGAGAATTGACAATAGCAAAAGATCACCTTCTTTGAACTCCTTGTTCCGGATGTACTTGTCATGGAGGTACTTCATCTTGTCATTGTATAAGGACGAACTTGAATATGCATGGTACCAGAATTCATCAAGCTCATTCAATTGTGCCACCCTTAAGTTGGCGGCGACATCCCATTCAAGATTAAGCTTCTTCAATGCCCACATAGACTTGTGCTCAAGTTCCATCAGTAGGTGACAAACTTTCCCGAACACTAACCAATACAGAGACATATCAATCAGTGTTTTGTAAGCCGTCCTATAAGCTCAAAGAGCATCATCAAGTTTCTTTGACCAATCCGTCTGGTTGGCATTCACGGTATTTGATAAAATACTCTTGATCTCCCAGTTGGAGACTTGAACTTGCCTGCTTGCTTGAGGATGATAGGGGGTCGGCACTTTGTGAGTGACACTATACTTTGTGAGTAAGGTATCAAAAGCTTTATTGCAAAAGTGTGATCCTCCATCCCTAATAATGCCTCTTGGTGTACCAAATCTTGTGAAGATGTTCTTTTCCAAAATGCCACCACACTTCGAGCTTCATTATTGGGTAAAGACACGACTTCAACCCACTTTGACACATAATCCACGGCTACCAATATGTATGTGTTCCCACAAGAGCTCACAAATGGACCCATGAAATCAATGCCCCACACATCAAAAATGTCAATCTCGAAGATGGTGGTGAGGTCCATCTCATTTTTCTTAGAAACCCCACCGTCCCTTTGACATTCATTACAACGCTTGACGAGATCGCTAGCATCCGTGTAAAGAGTAGGCCAATAGAATCCACAACTTAACACTTTTTTTGCCGTTCTATCTCCACCATGGTGACCACCATATGGTGAGGAGTGGAAAGCCTCATGAATTTCTATTTGTTCCTCTTCCGGCACACACCGTTGAATCACACCATCGGTACAAATCCGGAAGAGATACGGCTCATCCCAATAATAGTCAAGGAAATCTCATTTGAGATTAATCCTTTGGTTTGAAGAGAACACATTCAGAACAATACCACTCACAAGTGAATTGGCTAAGTCGGCGAACCATGGCATACCGATCATTGAAATTTCTAGAAGTTGCTCATCGGGGAAGGAATAATTTATCTCAAGTTCCGTCATGTGGACTCCTCTCCTCTTCCAAAAGAGACAAGTGGTCCGCCACTTGGTTTTCACTGCCCTTGCGGTCTTGAATCTCTAGATCAAATTCTTGCAGTAGAAGCACCCACCACATTAATCTTGCTTTATAATCCTTCTTGCTCATCAAATATCGAAGCGTCGCACGGTTGGTGTGAACAATCACCTTTGTACCCATCAAGTAAGGGCGGAACTTCTCCATAGCAAAAACAATAG
This sequence comes from Nicotiana undulata, assembly GCA_005239495.1. Lineage (NCBI taxonomy): Eukaryota > Viridiplantae > Streptophyta > Magnoliopsida > Solanales > Solanaceae > Nicotiana > Nicotiana undulata. The sequence continues at coordinate 13,982 of ML276273.1, read as the reverse complement.
CAAGGAGCTCTTTTTCGGTCACTGTGTAGTTAACTTGGGAATCATTCATGGTCTTACTAGCATAGTAGGCCGGATGGAAGATTTTGGTGATACGCTTCCCCAACACCGCTCAAATCGCCACATCACTTGCACCACACATGAGCTGAAAAGGCAAGCTCCAATCCGGTGCGGTGATAATAGGAGTAGTAGTCAACTTGAACTTGAGCAATTTGAATGCCTTCATACAATCTTCATTAAAATGGAACTTGGCATCCTTCTCCAAAAGTTTACACGAGGGGTTTACTACCTTAGAAAAGTCCTTGATGAATTGGCGATAGTTACCCGCATAACCCAAGAAGCTCCTCACTCCCTTCACGGATGTAGGGAGAGGGAGTTTGGAGATCACCTCAATTTTGGCCTTATCGACCTCAATACCATGCTTTGAAATTTTGTGGCCGAGGACTATACCTTCATCAACCATGAAGTGACATTTCTCCAAATTCAAAACCAAGTTAGTTTCCTCACATCTTGCCAAAACCTTGTCCAAGTTTTCTAAGCACTCATCAAAAGAATTTCCCCATCCATAAAGACCTCAAGAAAATCCTCCACCATATCGGTGAAGATGGCCATTATACACTGTTGAAAAGTCTCTGGTGCATTGCATAACCCAAATGGCATCTGCGAGAATGCGAAAGTACCATAGGGACAAGTGAAAGTAGTCTTCTCTTGGTCCTCAAGAGCAATATGAATTTGATTGTAGACAGAATATCCATCAAGGAAACAATAAAAATCTCATCCGGCCAACCTACCATGCATTTTATCAAGAAATGGGAGCGGAAAATGATCTTTTCGAGTGATTTTGTTGAGCTTTCTATAGTCCACGCAAACTCTCCACCCGGTGACGGTTCTTGTGGGGATCAACTCATTCTTGTCATTTGTTTCCATAGTCATACCCCTTTTCTTCAGTACACATTGAATTGGAGAGGTCCACGAGATATCGAAAATGGGGTAAACAACCCCCGCATCCAGCCATTTTATGATCTCTTTCTTCACCACTTCTTGCATTGCTTCATTTAATATTCTTTGATGTTCAATAGAGGGTTTGAAATCCTCCTCCAAAATAATCTTATGTGTGCAAAAGGCAGGGCTTATGCCCCGAATATTCACCAATGTCCACCCTATAGCTTTCTTCCTCTTTTGAAGCACTGCCAAAGTAGAATCTACTTGCACGTTAGTCAAGCAAGAGGAAAGAATAACAGGTAAAGTACTACATGGGTCAAGAAACTCATACCTGAGATGTAAAGGCAATGGCTTTAACTCCAAAGTGGGAGGCTCCTCGATTGAGGGCTTTGTTAGAGGAGTCTTTCGGTACTCAAGATCTAAGGAAAAACTTCATTGCTATTCGGTTGCTTCATAGATTTGCACACATGGAAAACCACCTTTTCATCGCGCACTCGAAAGGTGAGCTCATCGACTTCCACATCAACAAGAGCCTTCCCCGTGGCGAGGAAAGGTCTCCCCAAAATAATAGGCACCTCATAGTTAACCTCGCCAATCAAGAATCACAAAGTCCTTCGGAAGGATGAACTTATCGACACGAACCAACACATCATCAATAATACCCAATAGTCTCTTCATAGTACGATCCTCCATTTTCAACCTCATAGATATGGGTCTTGGTTTCCCAATTCCCAAAGTTTTGAACACCGAGTAGGGCATCAAGTTGATACTCTCCCCTAGATCACATAGAGCTTTGGCAAAATCGGCGCTCCCAATAGTGCAAGGGATTGTGAAAGCACCGGGATCTTCCAATTTCGGAGCCATTGAGTGCACAATAGCACTCATTTGATGTGTCATCTTGGTATTCTCACAATTCATTGATATTTTCTTTGTCATAAAATCCTTCATGAACTTTGCATAACTGGGTAATTGTTCCAACGCCTCAACCAATGGCACATTAATGGATTAGCTCTTTATCATGTTAATAAAATTCTTGAATTGGTTCTCACTATTTTGTTTGGCGAGCCTTTGAGGGTTTGGAGGAGGAAGAATTGGCATTGGTTCCTTGGCCTTTTTCACTACCGGTTTCGATATGTCAATCACGTGTTCTCTATACGGGTTCACTTCTTCTTGGGTCTCCTCCATACTTTAATCAACATCAATTCTCACTTCTTCATTATTGTAATGACCCGGCAGGTTTTTTCGTAGAATTTGTATTATAATTACTATTATTGACTTGTCATAGGTTGGTTATACTGGTAGGCTTGAAATCAGAATGGTTATAATGAGAAATTAGTCCCTTAGTCTTTAAAAATAGCCTTAAAGTTGGAAAAGTCAACTGAGAGTTGACTTATTGGTAAATGACCTCGGAATGCGGATTTTATGGCCCGAATAGATTTTTTAGGTGATTTCGGACTTAGGAGTGTGTTCGGAATATTTTTGTGATGTCCGGTGTAGAATTAGGCTTGAATTGGCGAAAGTTAGTTTTTGGCGATTTCCGGTTGGCAGTGGAAAATAGGCTATCGGGGTTGGAATGGAATTCCGGAAGTTGGAACAGGTTCATAATGTCATTTTGGATATGTGTGCAAACTTTCAGGTCAATCGGAGTTGTTTTGGATAGTTTAGGCATCGTGGGTGGAATTTAGAAATTTCAAAGTTCTTAGGCTTGAATCCGATGTTATTTTGGTGTTTCGGTGTTATTTTTAGTGTTTTGAGAGTGAAACTAAGTTTGAATGATCATTTATGACGTGTTGTTATAATTGGTTGAGGTTCCGAGGGGCTCAGGATTGATTTCGGGTGATTAACAGACGTTTCCGGACATGAAGAATCTGTTGTTTTGCTGGTGTGTTGCAGGTGGGAAATCCTTCTGCGATCGCAGGGGATTGAATGCGACCGCACATGTTAATTGATGAGGCCCAGAGAAATTACTCTGTGCGACCGCAGGTGTATGGTTGCGATCGCAGAGTGGAGAGAGAGGAGGCAGTGCGATCGCAAGGGCTTGTGTGCGATCGCACATGGGTCTTGGCGCGTGGGGAAAAGGGTAGCTGGTGCACTGTGCGATCACGTGCACTATGATGCGATCACGTGAGGGAGTGGAGAAGACCATGTGCGAACGCGCCTGGGAGTGTGCAAACGCATGAGTGTTTTATTGAAAAATCTGGCAGTTATATTAAAAACCCTCCGCGACCCTAACCTATTTTTACACCATTTCTGAATGGGAAGAAGCTTTTGAGGCGAACTTGAAGTGAGGAAATCAGTGTTCATCATAGAGGTAAGTATTTTGGACCTTAAAACTCGATTATAGGTTATTGAGGAACATAATCACAGTGTTTAATTCATGAAAATCAGTAGAAAAGGTGGGGTTAGGGCTTGAGATTATGAGACCTTTAGGGGTCGATTTGAGGGGTCAAATGAACTCCGATTTTAGCGTTCTTTATATGTACGGACTCGTGAGATGACGAAGAACATTTTGGTATAATAAAATTTTGAGTTCGAGATGCGGGCCCGGGGGTCGGGTTTTAGCAAATTTTGGGTTTTGAGCTAAAATTGGTATTTTTCAATTGGAATTCATTCCTTAAGCTTAATTTGATGATAAAAATCTGAACTTGGTAGATTTGGAGCACTCGGAAGTTGATTCGAGAGGCAAGCGTATTGTGGAATAGTTTTCGGGCTAGTTTGAGGTAAGTAATATCTTTAAATCCTGTCCTGAGGGTATGAAACCCCGGACTCTACACCCTTTCATGGGTTTTGGAATACAAAGGTTGGAACTTTGGAAATATATTCCCTATTTAGGCAACTATTGAGTTGCGAAACTGATTTGTAAGCCTATGCTTAATAGTATTGATATATATTTTGACATGATTTGGGTTGTAAGCCATGTTTGGGGCCCAGTGCCGATCTGGTTACCCCTTGGGGGCTGTTTTTACTATTTTTCTCACTTGATATGTTATGATTTTCACTCAGTCTTTTCTTGATAATTGTTTTGACACTCGGAGTATTTTTGATACAATTTCTTGAAAATTTTTTTAGGTCATTAGTCAACAGCTCCCTGGACAGCGAAATAGGGGTGACTTCACATTGTTTCCTGACACGCCTATCTTTGTTTTAGGGAAATCCTCTCCCCGTTAAGGCGGTTTGGGTCGAGAACCCGGTATATTTATGGCCTGAAGGGCAAGTTGAGAGTGTCTGACTGAGTGAGGTTGTGGGCCTATATTGTGAGAATGTTGTGATATGAGTGAGGTTGCGGCCTATATTGTGAGTAATTTATGTCATGATGTGGCTTGTTATAGCGATTGGGCTATAGGAGCCCCTCCGGAGTCTGTACACACCCCTAGTGAGCGCAGGTACCTAATGATGGATGTTTCCCGTGGGGCTGATACTGAGTGATTGCGAGGTTGCCTGATTGGATAATATTGAGTGACTGTGAGGTTGCCTGATGGGCTAATATTGAGTGAATGTGAGGTTGCCTGATGGGTTGATACTGAGTGACTGTGATGTTGCCTGATGGGATAATATTGTGTGACTGTGAGGTTGCCTGATGGGCTAATATTGAGTGAATGTGAGGTTGCCTGATGGGTTGATACTGAGTGACTGTGATGTTGCCTGATGGGATAATATTGTGTGACTGTGAGGTTGCCTGATGGGCTGATGCTGAGATTGTTATGAGAAATGATTTTGGCCCGAGGGGCAGATTTATGATGATTTTATTGAGTTTTGAACTATGATTCACTTCGTTTTCAAACTGATTTTTACTGAGAGTTTTACTGAGATATATTGAAATTATACTTGTTTCAAAGAATTTCTGGAAATTGGTTTTTGAACTTATGTATTTGATGAATACTTATGGTTACTTGGTGATTTACTGTTTTTGTGAATTGGTGTATTTGTGCTATGTGTTTCTTATTTCTCAGACTGTGATTTATTTTCATTACTACTGAGTTGGCGTACTCATCATTACTCCCTGCACCTCTGTGTGCAGATCCAGGTATTGATTCAGAGTAGTAGTCGCTCGAGTTTGTTATCAGCAGCTTACGGGATTTTGAGGTAGCTGTCCAGCGTCCACAACTTCTCCATTTCCCTTCCTTATTTAGTATTAATATTTCATTCCTAGACTTTATTTAAGACATAAGTAGAGTTAGTTTTATTTCGTAGATGCTCGTGACCATGTTGACTCCAGTCTTGGGAGGTTTTGTTGTTTAGACTATTATTGGGGCGCTAAGACTTAAAGAATTCATTTTATGCTATGTTTGCCGTTTGTTATTAAACTATGAATTTTTTTAATAGAACAAATGTGTAGTAATGTGATGGTTGGATAGCCTAGTTCCACGACAGGCGCCATCACGGCCTGTTAGAATTTGGGGTCGTGACAAGTTGGTATCAGAGCTCTAGGATGCATAGGACTCAACGGTCATGAGCAGGTTTAGTAGAGTCTTGGGGATCAGTACGGAGACGTCTGTGCTTATCTTCGCGAGGTTGCAGAACCCTTAGGAAACATTCCACATTTTTGAATTCTTATCATGCGAATCCATTTATTCAGCCAAAAGCGTAACTCTTTGAATTCCTTTCATGTATTCGAATGCGCACGCGAGCGCTTGGTATCGGTTGTGCGTCGGCGGCTTGTGACTTCCATGGGTGAGATGTGATTTTTTAACATGTTAATAATGGGCCAGTCGGAAGAACTTGAGGCCGGATTTTGTATGTGGCTTGAGTGTTGAGATTTCATTTGGGTGAGCACATGTGTTGGGGGACTTATATGTCCGTTTGTGTCCTTATTGATGGAACTTTGTGACTAGATGACTATATGGTGAGTGTGATCGGATAGTTAGATGTATTCACGTTGTTTGATTATGACCAAAATGAATTGGCGGGAGATATGGCAAGAACCATTGATTATTTGACTTATGTATTGAGTTAGAATATGGCTTCGAGTTATGAGTATTGAAGGACCTCTCGTGTAGATTAGTTGTGGAGTGAAGTGGGTTTTCCTGTTATGTTCTGAGTTCCTGTGATGTCTTTTGAGCTGACCAATGCTCCAGTAGCATTCATGTATTTGATTAGCGGTGTATTCAGGTAGTGATTTCACTCCTTTGTTATTGTATTTATTGATGACATCTTGTCGTACTCACGTATCCAGGGATAGCATACTCGGCATTTGATGATGGTATCACAAGGATATAGGGAGGAGAAGCTTTGTGCGAAGTTCTCCCAGTGTGAATTTTTGGCTCAGTACAGTAGCATTCTTGGGACACGTGGTGTCCAGTGAAGGTATACATGTGGTCAGACAAGTGTGAGTAGAGCTTCCAGAAGCTCAAGATTCCTTGACCACAGCCCCAGTGTTAATATTGCCATCCACTTCAGGTTCTTATACCGCTAGATGGGATGTCTTGAGGGCAGACAGTGGTTGTGTTCTAATGTAGGAAGGTATAGTGATTGCGTGATAGCTATCATTTTTGGAAGTGTATAGGGATATATCATTTTGAGGTTAAGTAGGCAGGAGTATTTCCTGCGGGTTTTCTTAAGGTATGTGACCCTTATGTTTATCTGTGGCAAGTTCTTTCTACCAGTATATGATGTATGTTGTAATTTGAGTTTAGATCGCTTGTGGGAGTTGGCATGACCATTATTAGTGTGAATACAAGATTTGCATACGATTTGAGGGTTAGGTGGTTTGGGTCATATAAGATTATGGAGGATTTAGTTGAACCTCACCACAGTATGGTGGCAGTGATAATGTGTGGGCATCGTAAGTTATTGTTTGTCTTGATCCTTGGCTTTGAGACAAGTGGGGGAGTCCGTTAATGATAAGTTGATTACACGATTATGTGTTGTACTGGTTTCGGTGCGAGGTATATTGGTGAATCAGTTATGACCTACAGAGGTGGAGTCTAGGAATGACTCTAGTGATAAAACATTTCTTCGATCCAAGTTGTAATGTACTTTACGGATAGTGGTATTCATTGAATGATGGAGTTGTACTGGTAAGGGTAGAGCGTGCAATGTATGAGTGTGCTTGTTGCTTCAAAGGGGTGGATTACTTTCCTAGTATGTGGATTGCAACCGGGGTCAGGCCGTTCTGTTTACTTGGTTAGTGTAATTGAAATTGCGTAGAGTAAATGACGTTTGAGAATGGTGCATACGGATTCAAGGTTATATGTAGCGATCGAGGATCTTCAAGGTGTGAGAAAGGCTAGAACTAAGATTTACGGGGAAGGTGTCAAGGCTTTTGGTGTATTTGCATTATCATGCATTCTATCCATCAGTATCATGAAAGTGAAGGTAATGACTTTAAATTCGCAGGAAGTCTCTTAAGGGTAAGTATTTCTAATGTGGTGCATTCGGGGATAATTGAGGGAGTATTCAGCGACTTATGAGCCTTAGACGGTATATTTTTATGCTCGGGTTTCGTGCGGTGAGTCGGGATTGAGAATGGCGGTATGATGGCAAGAAGAAGTATCAATTCGAAGGTAAGTTAGAAGGAACTTGGATAGATAGGACAACTTGGTAGTACGTCAGATCGACATGATAAGGGATATGGTTAGTTCTTTGGGTGTTTATAAGGTAATGAGTTGTTACATGTGTTTCTTAGCAATTCTCATGGAATTTGGTGGCATGCGTTGCTTGGTTGTTGATACATCGGGGGCCTTTGAAAGCCTGAACCCCAATTCCCTTGATTATTATTCAAACCACCTAGGTTGTTGCCACCCCAATTACCTTGGTTGTTGCCACCCCAATTGCCTTGGTTGTTGCCTTGATTATTCCAATTGTCTTGATTATTGTTATTGTTCCAATTACCTTGATTGTTGTTACCACCACTCCAATTTCCTTGGTGGCTTTAATTGTTCCAATTTCCTTGTGATCACCATTGTATTCGGGCCTTGTGAATTGTTTCTTTTCCCTTGGTAGTTGTTGACATATTGCACTTTTTCTTCTTGCTCATTGTACGAATCACCTTGGTCAAACCCACTATCATCTTGCACAAATTGTTCCACACGGTTTTGTACTTGTTGACCTTTTTTCCTTCTTTTTTTCATCATCATGTTAACACCTTCCATTGCATTTACTTGCTGAAGACCTTGACCTTGTTGAAGTTGAGCTTTGGCTAATTGATTCATTTTTGTGGTCAACTCGGCAATTGCTTGCCCATGATCATGCAATTCTTTGTGTAGGTGAATCACATTTGGATCACTTTGAGGTACATTACCTCTACTTTGCCATGTCGATGAAGTATCCGCCATTTCATCTAAAATCTCACAAGCTTCGTTATATGGCGTTGTCATGAAATTCCCACCGGCAAGTTGGTTGACCACGCATTGATTGGTAGTGTTGATCCCCCTATAGAAGGTTTGTTGAATTATAGCCTCAGTCATGTCATTATTCGGGCACTCTTTCACCATAGTACCATATCTCTCCCAAATTTCGTGCAAAGGCTCATTGGGTTCTTTCTTGAGTGCTAGAATCTCATCCCGAAGAGTAGCCAAATGCCCGAGAAAAAAGAACTTGGCAATGAAGTTTTCCGCCAAGTCATCTCGTGTATGGATGGAATGGTTGGGAAATCTTTCTAACCAATCCAATGCCTTTCCCTGTAGAGAGAAGGGAAATAACCTCAACCTCAGCGCACCTGTCACGACCCAAACCGATGGGCCGTGACGGGCACCCGGTACCTTACCCAACCGAGTACCAACGTAGCGTATCTTTTCTTATTATATTATTACATACACATGACATACGGGCCTAATAGGCCAACACAATCCTTTATAAACTCAAAACATAGGCCGGCCAGGCCGTACAATCCTTTATGTACACGACGTATGTCTACAAGCCTCTAAGAGTACATTAATATCATAAATGTCGGGACAGAGTCCCGCCTTACAAAACAATATGTGTCTAAATCATACTAACCAAACGAGCAACTCCGAAGCAAATGGAGCGCACCAACATCTTCCGCTGAGCTGATAGCCTACTTGGAGGGCTCTCGACCTGTCTATCGGGACCTGCGGGCATGAAACGCAGCGTCCCCAGGCAAAAGGGACGTCAGTACGAATAATGTACTGAGTATGTAAGGCACATAAATAAATACATAAGAGACATGGAAGAGATATAGAGTAATTGACTCAACCTGTATGTATGGATAACTCTGTAAATAATAAACCAGTTTTAGTATCATGCATATGCGTATGAATGTCATGTCGTGCATAGGTATATGTTTCATAACATCATCAGCCTCTGAGGGCATCCCATCATATCATATCGGCCATTGTGGGCAAAATCATCATTGTATACTAGCTGATCAGGTGGTGGTGCGTATATAACGCCATAACCTTTCCCATATCCCATATACATATATATACATACATATATACGCGTATATAACGCCGTTTGAATATACATACATATATACGCGTATATAACGCCGTTTGAATCATATTTCAGCCACTGTGGGCAACATCATCATCATATACCAGCTGATCAGGTGGTGGTGCGTATATAACGCCATAACCTTTTCCCATATCCCATATACATATATTTACATATATACGCGTATATAACGTCATCTGGTCATTGGTCAATGCACATGTATGAAATGCATGAAAAGTACGTAATAATCTCAATATTCCTTCCGGATAACTTTTCCAACTGCATATTATTCTGAGACCCATGAACAGAAAATAATAATAATTTTCATGGGGAATCAAGAACATAGACACCCCTACTATTTCTATGAATAGAGTGATTTATAGAAACTGTGTATTTGCTCGTTTCTTCAGTATAATTTGAACCATGCCAAAAGAAAGAAGGGATAGACTTAACATACCTTTAAAGCCAACTTTTTACTTGTATCCATGAACAATCTCTTCCACGCCTCAATCATAATCACATAGCATGCCGGCTATTTTGGTAAAGCCTTGTAACAGAAATTATTTAGAGGCTTAGAGCATAGTGCTAGAACGTTTTCAAAGGTGGTTAATGAGACATTAGTGTCAAGGGAGTGAAAGAGGAAGTTGACGTTGCAGAACAAGAAAAATGGGGACATAATTTTTGCTAAAACTACCGGAGAGTCTGTGTATAAGTTCTACATAAGAAACACACAAAGTTTATGAAAAAGATGCTAGTGCATGTTGTTTGTTCTACAACAATTCACGAAGTTAATGTCCAAATTTTCTTTCTGTAATACCTCATTCACTCTCATAATTTTGTATCAATAAGAAGAGTTCCATCTTGTAAGCCTACTGCACTTGGGAAACTCATAAGATATGTTACAAATCCAAATGCAAGCAAAAAAATGAGTTTTATTCTGTCCCATGAAAACATTTGTCAAGTATTGTCATATGTTTAGTGTCATAAAGCTCTAAATTAAGTTTTTAAACAGTCTTACAAATTCTTTTGTGATTTGTATCCTCCACATCCTTGACGGTTCCATGTGTTACACTTTAAGATCTATTATGTTGTCAGGCCTCCACGTCCACCTACTAAGCATTGCTTAGTCACTCTAGCCACTTACACGTGGATTAATGCCGCACAATTAAGAATTATCTAAAATTACTTAAAATACTACTTATTTTTAATACACTTTATACATCCTACTATCATGGTCATATGGTATCTTGTATGGTATAAGTATATCAATATAGGGTATTATCGCTCGACCGTATTTTATCCCAATATGTCAAACTTGGGAGAAAATTCATTCTCTTCGATTCGCTTACCCTGTCACCTTCACGAAGTTACTTATCACTTGTTTGAAATAGTGTAATACTTATAATCCCAAAATAAATCTCATTCCCGAACTTACGTCGATTAGCTTACGACAAACTTTAACGTACGAAAATGCGGGTTGTAACATCTCATTTCCGAGCTATCATTAATTTATTTATGGCGCACTTTCACGTAAGAAAATATGGGGTGTAACATCATTCCCCCCTTTGGAACATTCATCCTCGAATGTTGACCGATGTACTTATATTTTCATAGCATATGCCTTCCATATACTTTATTATTCTCCTTGACATCTAGGCAGCTGTTCTATGATTAAATCCAAAGGCCAGGGCATTCCCCCATTTTAGGCTTCTTTCCCACCCCACGAATTATAGTCGGAATCCTTTCGGTCTCGTAATTGTTGCTACCTTCTATCATGCAGCATGTACGACTCTGACCTTGTAAGTGCGCTTATGCATCTCTTTTTTCCTCCAATTGTTAGCCAATTTGTAGGCCTCACATGTAAACATATACAAAGCTTAATATGATGCCTTTCTGAGCATCTGTAGGTAAACTAAAGTTTTTCTCTCGGTACCTTGTAGAACTTGCAAATATTGCTATATCTTATTTCATAGACCTGAATCTTTACCGCATCTACGTGAGTCATACTATACCATAACTCTTATTCGATTTATTATTATTGAGGTCTGCAACGAACTCCAGGTTACTCTTGTTGTTTATCCTTAAGACTGGTGGTTTAATTTCATCTCATACTGTTGAACTTCCATCCATCTATTGTTGATGCGCCTTAATGTTAATTCATCATCTACCACTTATAACTTGATATCTTATGTAACATTGGCACTAGGGCTCACGTCTCTTCAGGAATATCTGGGGTAATTAGATTGATCCACCTATGGGCAATACTATACTTCCATAACTGTATTTTATAACATCCCAATACTACTTCACCTTACATGGATATTTTAATCCTGTACAACTCATGAAATACTCTTCAAATCATTACTCAATCGAAGGCCCAAAGGTTATCATTTATCTATCACAATTATGCCCTCATTGTACTATCAGGGCAGTATTCCATCTCTTCTAAATGTTATTAGTCTTAGACTCTTTAGAGTTCATTCAGGTTATAGTGAGCTTTGTATAACTTAGAGAAACCGTCCCCTCTTCTTGTTTTCACAGGCTTAATCTGAGGACTTATCCCTTGTCGTTACCTTCTAACTCGCCCTTTCTTATCCTTCCTCATATTTTCTAGAACCTTATTGCTTCACCATACAATAGCTTGCGACCTACACATATCTATTTATATTAGTTGCAACCTTTCAACTTGCTTGCATCATAGATTACCTTATGTCATTCTGGAACATCATGCGAGATATCACACCATCTCTAACTCTTCTTTAATCTCTTATTAGACCTTTCGGTACTTAGAAAACATAGGTTGGAAGATATGCCACTGACGACGCTGCCATCATTCCTGGATATTGAATACCCATGCTTCTAGCCTTCTGTCCGAAGTATGGACTATTCACAGCCTTCTGCATTTGAGTATCTCGTACGTTTTTACCTTTACCTTACTTACTTTAAAATCTTGCATCATGTCTTTTATCTCTTTCAGGACCTCCCTTCCACATAGGTATAATTCACGTCCATAACTTGAAGCTCTATTATAATACTTGCACCGCTAGTGCATGCACAATCCAAGTAGGAGCGTCATGTGACTTCTTATAAGGCTGGTACTCTTCAATTGGGTTCTTCGTAGAGACATTATAAAATATGTCTACTGTATTATATCTCTTATACATCTGCTATGTAGGCGTGATCCCGAGGTTTATATTCTGTTGGTCCACTCCTGTTTTACTTAGTCGATGTAACTCTTTGGTTTCCTCTTCTTTCTGATCAGCCTTTATATAGGCTTAAGCTATCTTCCGATCTGCGGCTCCTGGTATTAGTTATTACTTTAGCCTTTCATAGGCGCTGAGGGATATTCATGATAAAATCCTTTAACAATTCAATCTTTCGTCTATGACCTGGGATCAATTCTTTCTTCTAACGTATACCAGAATCTTCTATGGCTGTATATGTTGCAGTAAAAAACTTCAAACTCTTAAGTGTGTTCATAATGTCACCAGCTCGGGATCATTGTTCAAATAATTCGTTTCGTTCCTTCTTAACTTTCTTCAACGTAAGCTATTATTTTTCCTGGTCTTTCTGCCCCCTTGTTGCGTGGATACTTAGCTTACCATAGTTCCTACGCATACCAGAGTTTTAATGCAACTCGTATGATCTCGAATATTAGTTTTAATTTTACTTCCCGTTCATTAGCCACGATAGGTGCCACTTCCTCTGGAGTGCTTACAATGTTGTTGTGAGACTGTTGTTACACGAGCATTTCCTCTTTAGGTCGTTGTGCTTAGGTTGAAGCCTTCTTCCTTATTTCCTCAGCTAGTTTCCCATTGTAGTACTTAGGGAGAACCCTATGACTCTTGTAAAGATGTGAGCTTATTACATTGTATACCCGATTGAATTTTTTTTTTTTGACGTTCTTCCTCACCTCTAATTATCCATAGTTACTTACCTCCACACCCTTGTTCTTGTACGGTTTCTTCTGAACTAATATTTTGACTTCCTTTAGAGTGACATTCTATTTTGTTTTCGCAATACTCATATGGTACCTTTTACTATCCCAACTCTTATCTGAATATTTCTCAAGGTCATGATGTCATAACCGTAGAGCTGAATTTCCCATGTTAGGGTTCATTCTGTTTATCTTGCACAATCTATTGATTTGTCTGTATCATTTTGTCTAGCCATAACTAGTCCCTTCCTTAATCAACTTACTAACTACTCGTTGTCCCACTCCCATATCAATATACCGTGTAATCTTTCTTGGGTTATTTCCTTTGTCTTAACTTACGTCTCGCATTGGTTCCTTATCTATCACTAACATCTCGGGCAGGGACCCTTACTCCCTCTTCTTGACGTCGTGTTTGTATAATGTTCTGGAATTGCAGCATACATGTAGGCTTTNTTAATTCTGACTTAACACCATATCACTCCATATTCCCCCCTTTAGGGGAATACTAAGAGTTGAAGCCACGAGGATCTACCTATAGATGTGTTACCTCTTCATCTTTGGCGTCTTTTCACATCATCGATGACCCTTACTCGCCTTGCAACAATCCTTCTGTACCAAGGATAACAAAATTCCTCACTCACGAGGGTGGTACTTAGTGTAACTGGCACATACAACCCCTTAAGCTTAACTTTGCTCACATTGCTTGCTTTAG
>ML276263.1:1913-24094 GCA_005239495.1 Nicotiana undulata | reverse complement strand
AGACCTTCAATGAAAATTCTATTAGTAAACATAATAAAATTAATACTCCCAATATTAGTATTAATTCTACTTATACCTTCAGCAAGGAGATTGTGAATAATCACTTGCAATTCCTGGACTTGGGTAATAATAGACTTGCAATCTACCATCTTATAGTCCAAAAACTTTGCAGCAACGAACTTCTTCAACCCGGCATCTTCAGATTTGTATTTCTTTTCAAGCGCACTCCACAGTTCTTTTGACGTTTCCACGCCACTGTAGACGTTATACAAAGTATCCTCCAGCCCGCTTAGAATATAATTCTTGCACAAAAAATCTGAATGCTTCCACGCCTCAATCACGAGAAAGCGTTCAGCCTCTGGAGTTTCATCGGACAACACAGAAACATCTTCCTTGATAAACTTCTAGAGACTTAGAGTAGTCAAGTAGAAGAACATCTTTTGCTGCCAGCGCTTAAAATCAAGCCCGAAATTTTTTTCAGGTTTCTCAGCCGGTGCCAATGCTGCCGGTGTTGTTCGGCTCGTTGAGGCATTGGCAGTTACCATCGGAACAGCTTGGTTTCCGTTGTCATTTGTTATAGAATGACACAAATGTTAAAATCACGTAGATTTTAATCTCCAAAAACCACAAAGGTTTTTCTCTTCAGAAATAGTGAATATAAAACAAATACAGAAAATATATTAAATTCCTTAAGCTTGTTAGTAATCTGTATTTATAAAACAATTCTGGAGAATATTAAATAACATAAACAGAAATGTAAATGAAATAACAAAACCAATTCGAGCCCACTGAATTCACAGTGTTTTCTTAAGGAATTTAATCCCCTCCTAGTACCCAAGGTTATGGATTATTTCCTCCCAGCATAGAACGAATTACACATTGGTGTAGTGGTACTTCAAACCCTAGTGTTTCAGCGAACTCAAAATTCGGTAGCAAATCACACTTACTGTTGCTTTCTTTGAGGTGAAAAGTATGTAGAAAGAAGGAGGAGAACTCAGAAATTAGTATGTAAAATCTGAGAGAATGAACTTATATTTATAGTCAAAGTTGGGCTGAAATCCGAAGAAGTGCAACTCTTCAGAATGGTTGTTTTTGCAAAACGGCCATAGAGTAAATGCCATGACATAATTGGCTATTTACTCAACAATAAAGAGGGAAAATTGAAGGGTAGTTAATTTTCTGTTACAAAACAGAAAACTAAATATTGGATAACTAAAATGGATTTAATATTAATATTTATTTTAATAATAATATTTGTTATTAAAACAAATATTTAATAACATTTCTGTTAATATTTATTATTAACAAATAAATTTGGTCCAAAAATTAATCAATCGATCATTTGACCGAATCCGAATCCGAGCGACGACGACGACAACGCGAGGCTTGCATTCTTCTCAACTCTTTAAGAGCTAGAAGAAGAGCAATTGCTTATATACCCATCAAAAACCATTTCCTCTTCCCATGTGGGACAATCAAGAAGGAAACTCAAATATTTTATTTTCCCCTCCATTTTCCATTCACCCTATTTTAAGCATTAATAAATCATTAATTGCTTAAAATCCCAACATTATATACACAGTCAAAAAAGATATTTAATAGTGTATGAATTACAATAGTATCCTAGTATATTAGTGTTATATTTTATCATATTAATTCGATCTTCCAAAAATCTTATGGCAGTATAAAGACGAGAAAAATGGTGGGTTAACAAAGAAAGTGGGTAACTACGTACAGGAGACTTTTTCAGGAATAGGCAAAAGGCGAAAATTTTATACACACAAAAAAAAAAAAAAAAAAAAAAAAAGAATTTTTCTGAATTTCGAATATTGTTAGGGGTGATAGATCATAGATTTAGTAAGACCATCAAATTGAAACTTAAATTGAATTTTAAAACAGTAAAAACAGCTATTACTTTTAAAAGAATGGGAGAACTAAGAATAGGCAAAGGGTGAAATTTTAGGAAGTCTTATTTACGAGAATACTCTTAAATAGTGAACAACAACGTAAATTTTTCTCTTTAAAAACAGAAATAAAAGTTGAATATTACCTCTTAAAAGGGCCACTCGGTGAAATCTTTTGGGATCTTTATTTTGCTATTTATTCTTTTAACCAGTATGTATAAATTATATACGATTAGACATAAATTATGTACTAGTATTATGATACGCGCGTTGCGCGTGCATTCTATATTAATGAGCATAATTTTTTTAAAATTATGCAAATACTATTAAACCATATAATTGAGTTATTGAGTATTGTCTTAAAAAATATAAACTCTGAGAAATAATTAATACTAGTATACATAAATTATATATGATTAGACATATATTATATATTATTATTACGATACGCGTGTTGTGTGTGTATTTTGTATTAATAATTATATAATTTCTAAAGTTATGCAAATACTATTAAACCATGTAATTGAGTTATTGAATATTGTTTTAAAAAATTTAAACTCTAAAAAATAATTAATACTGATCATATTTAGCCAAGGGAAAAAAATTATGCCACACAAAAGTATGTAATGCTTTATAATAACTTCAATGTATAAGTTGTGCATTTGATTTAATGGCTTAGAGTCGAATATATAGTATGTTGACTTATATTTAAATATAATGCAACAATACTGTGTTCTTCATTGTCCCAGAAATATGAATTATATTTGCTCAACTACCTAATATGAACTTCATCTTATTCCTGTTGGAACTCAAATTAAAAATACGAAAAATAAAAAAAGAGTTCATTTTATTAAGTTTAGTTATCATATGAACAAATCCAACTAAATTTATTTCTAGATTGAAATAAAATAATTGTCTTAAAAATTTAAGGTAGAAAATTAATAAAATGGTGGCGCAGTGTACTAAACTCCCACTATGCATGAGTCCGGGGAAGCACTGGACCACAAGAGTCTATAGTACGCAACCTTAAGGAAGAAAATTAATGCTTATTATTATTTTGTTATAGAGATTCATCTATATTTGGATAATGAAGTAATTTTCTTAGACCCTTAGAAAGGGTGAGAAAAAGGAGGGGAAAGCAAGAAAGGAAGAAAGAAGGAAGAGAAAAGACAAAGGGGGAGATAAAGGATAAGTAGTACCAAATAATAGCAACAGGGAATACAATATCTGAGGCGAACAAAACCACATCACGCAATAAAAATGTAAGAATATGAAGGGACATTCGTGCTACTAAGACTATCGGTGAGCAACTAAAAACTGCCACTAACCTTCTACCTTAATCCTCGGTCTCCACACCCTTTTATCAAGGGTCATGTCCTCAGTGAGCTGAAGCAGCGCCATGTCCTGTCTAATCACCTCTCCCCAGTACTTCATAGGCCTACCTCAACCTCTCCTTAAACTCGCCATGGCCAACCTCTCACACCTCCTAACAGGAGCATCAATGCTTCTTCTCTTAACATGTCCGAACCATCTCAGCCTCGACTCCCGCATCTTGTCCTCCACAGAGGCTACTCCCACTTTGTCCCGGATAGCTTCATTCTTAATCTTATCTCTCCTGGTACATCCACACATCCATCTCAACATTCTCATCTCTGCTACTTTCATCTTCTACACGTGGAAGTTCTTGACTGGCCAACACTCAGCCCCATATAGCATAGCCGGTCGAACCACCACTATATAAAATATACCCTTAAGTCTTGACGCCACATTCTTATCATATAAAATACCGGAAGCTAGCCTCTATTTCATCCATCCCGCTCCGATGTGATGTGCGACATCTTCGTCAATCTCCCCGTTACCTTGAATAATATACCCGAGATACTTAAAACTTGCTCTCTTGGGGATAACTTGAGCATCAAACGTAACCTCTACGTCTGCTTCATGGGTACCGCCACTGAATTTTCACTCCAAGTATTGTGTTTTGGTTCTACTCAATTTGAAACCTTTAGGCTCCAAGGTATGTCTCTAAACCTCCAACCTCGCGTTAACTCCGCTTCAATTCCCATCAATCAACACTACATCATCAGCAAATAGCATATACCAAGGCACCTCTTCTTGGATGTGTCGCGACAGTACATCCATCACCAAGGCAAATAAAAACGGGCTAAGAGCCGATCCCTGGTGCAACCTCGTCACCATAGGGAAATGCCCTGAGTCACCACCTACAGTCCTTAATAGAGTCTTAGCATCATCATACATATACTTAATCATCCTAATGTATGCTACCAGAACATTGCTAGCCTCTAAACACCTCCACATGACCTCCCTCGGGACTTTATCGTACGCTTTCTCAAGGTCAATAAACATCATATACGAGTCATTATTCCTATACCTGTACTGCTCCACTAATCTCCTTACTAGATGAATCGCTTCCATAGTCGAACGCCCCGACATGAATCCAAACTGATTCTCGAAAATAGACACGCACCTCCCTCTCCCTTTATCTTCTTATATTTTTATTCTTTTCTCTCATCTTTCTATCTCATGGTTTAAAGAAAACTATTATGAATTATACAAAAAAAATTAGTGGGTTGAAAAGGTAAGGTTGATCTCACATCAGAGAAAATCAGAAGCAAAAACTAAGAGAACAAATAGAGTTCAACTTTGTTTTTCTTCTCTCTTTTATTGTTCGATTGAAGGAGTGGGTGTGATTGAAAATGGTTGAAACCACTTAGACAAGGCTATATACAAAATTTGAACAAGATTAGAAGTGATTTAGACTGGTTTCAGGTAAAAAGTTAAACCTGAAAATCCAACTGCGATATGTGTAGATCATGTACATCGGTGTATATCATACACAGGTTTTTGTGGACGTATGTTTATATTACTTTGTATATTGACATAACACAAATAGTTTATGGACTTTATATATATCACATTGTATATCATGTATATAACACAAATTTTTATGGATATACACAATATGTGCATATTATATTATATATCGTGTATATAATGCAAGTTTTCATGATTATACACAGATTGGAGATATACACGGGATACAATGGGGGATACACATGTGGTGTCGTCTTAAAACTTGAATTTTCAATCTGAAATATATTATACAAAGAAGGAAAATAAAATTTTGATATACACATTATTACTATGTTATACACTGCAATATATAAATAATATATAATTTATTAATGTGTTATATATGTTTGGATATACAAATAAAATAATAAAATAATATAGAACAAATCCTAAGATTTTTCGGATACTATTGAATGAAATGGAACCTAATTGTCATATCGTATATCTATTGCATATGGTGAATTCGATCCTTTAACACCGGAACTTCGAAATCACAGTCATCATCTACCTGAAGAGATGAAGATTTGATCATTGTAGCTTTAAAGCTTAATTTCTTGAAGGTTTGATTTTTACCCATTCTTCATGTCATATGCTATAGGAAATTATACAAAAGATTCTAGATGTAGAGAATTACCCCAAAAAAGATTAAGAAGTACCCTAACAGAATAATTATCGGATAAGAAGAGAAAGATTTGGGGGATTAAAAAATGTGGAGGAAATTTTGGGGAAGAAAGAGAACGAGAGGTTAAAGAAGGTGAAGGGAGAGTGTTGTACGATTCTTATGATTTTGCATAAAATAATTTTGGCTATAAATACAAATTAAGTATAACAAAACCTTAATGTTGGACTATTGGGTGCTAATATCTAAATTAGGGTTTTTTTTAGTTTCAATCGTCTTCGTAGATAGTTATACCATGTTATTCTCTTTAATGTTGATAGCCCCTTAATTTGAAGAATTAACTAGATTAGCAGGCCATATTAACAATAAACTAGAAATAGCCACATTTTTTGTTTTCTACCCAATTTACAGAGTGGGCCAATTTTGTTTATTTTTAAGAGATTTTTTCATTCCTATACACTATTGGAAACTTTATTACCTTAAATGTTCATGTTTAGTAAATTACCCTACCTACACAAGTTTTGTTTACAAAATATATACATTTCACCTTAAAAGGCTCTCAATCCATTATTAGTGCCTTCAATTAAGGAATTTAGTTCCACCTTAGATCACTTTCAGAATTATTCTGCATGTCCACTGTTATCCACGAAAGGTTTCTTGAGTTTTGATCAGTATTTTTTTTTTTTTTTTTGGAAATATAGTAACTTCATCCCACAATTGTGTATATTTCTTTCTCTTTCTAAGTGGAAATTCACACAATTTTTTTCGTGAAGATGAATCTTTGAATTTTATTAAGTGTCTGATGGAAAACAAGATGATGACTGTTCGAATTTAGACCAAATAATCCTTAGACATGAATAATAATCGACGTTCTTAAATTAATAATGAATGAACTATAACGGACTTTTCTCTGGTCCTTTGGCACTAGAATGACCTAATCTCCTTTATAATACTTTAATGTCTTTTTAGTTATAAACTCCATTAGTATACTTTGGTTTTCATTTTTATTTAATATTACTTACAACTTTGCCATCTTCATAAGCAAACTTAGAACGGTTCTTAACTGATGAAATTATCGTAAATATATATATATATATATATATGAATGTCTGAATACTCAATTGCACTCTAAAAGAAAACTAACTTCCCTCATGTAGAATTGTATACTGTGGTTGGCAACAGAAAATTAATCAGAAGCAAACACCTATATTACACAATAAGCAAAATCCTCTCACAACTTGCACACTTGTAGTTCTAATACCTGAAACAACATAAGCAAACACCTATATTAAATGTACTCGGTTTTGAGTTTTGCCGATTGGCTGTGACTTACAAGGTTACATTCAACTATCCACTTAAATACAATTTTTATACAAAATTTATACAATATGTCTTTTGTATATTTTGTATCTGATTTATACATAGTAAAAACAAATTTCATACAACTAATTATATATTATACAATTTATCTACAACTTATCTACAACATTCACACATTATTTCTACCCAATTAAATACAACTACAATAACATACAACTTAAATACAAATTTTATACAATATGTCTTTTGTATATTTTGTATTTGATTTATACATAGTAAAAATAAATTTCATATAACTAATTATATATTATACAACTTATCTACAATTTATCTACAACTTTCACACATTATTTCTATCAAGTTAAATATAACTACAATAGCATACAACTTAAATACAAATTTTATATAAAATTTATACAATATGTCTTTTGTATATTTTGTATATAATTTATACATAGTAAAAAAAATTCATACAACTTATTATATATTACACAATTTATCTACAACTTATCTACAATTTTCTTACATTATTTCTATAATTTTTCTACAATCTTACTACAGTTTCGTAAATATAGTGCATATCACGTCTTCTTCTTCTTCTTCTTCTTCTTCTACTTCTTCTTCTTCTTCTTCTTCTTCTTCTTCTTCTTCTTCTTCTTCTTCTTCTTCTTCTTCTTCTTCTTCTTCTTCTTCTTCTTCGAGTTTCAATCTGAAATTCAAATCAAGTCTAATCTTCACCAAAACACCCTCAAAATTGAGATATAAACTCTAAACTATATTCTCAATTGTTTGCAACAACACCAAATCCAAACAAACAATGGTTTTTGAAAATCCAAATTCGAATTCAAAGCTTCACAACTTTTTAATGGTTGTCAATGGTGGAATCACTGCTCTCTTTTTCTTTGCTTTACTGTAATGACCCAAAAGGTCATCCTAAGTGATTTTAGCTAAACATGTGTTCTGAGAACCCGAAAGCCTCCGATAGTCTCACCTCGATTTGCGTACGCAGCCCGGGCGTGTAGTCAGAAAGCTTCTATGTGAAAATCTGATAAAAATGGAATTTTTTAATAAATAATTGAATAAAGTTGACTTTGGCCAATATTTTTAGTAAACGGACCCGGACCCGTGATTTGACTGTCCCGGAGGGTCCGTAGGAAAATATGGGACTTGAGCGTATGCCCGGAATCGAATTCCGAGGTCCCAAGACCGAGAAATGAATTTTTAAAGAAAATTATTTTCTGAAAATAATAAAAGTTTTTGAAAATGGATAATTATGGGAAAACCGTGTTACCGGTCCCGTATTATAGTTCCGGAGCTCGGAATAGGTTTAATATATGTTATTTGACTTCTCTGTGAAACTTGGTGTAAAACAGACTTGAAATGACGTGATTCGGATTAAAATTGGAAAAAGTTAAGCTTTATGAAGTTTTAAGAAAAATCTAAGAGTTTTGAGGTTTAATTCGATGAATTTGATGATATTTTGATGATTTAAAAGCTTGAACAAGTCCGTAGGATATTTTGGGAGTCTTGTGTTTTTTTTATTTTGAGCCCCGAGGGCTCGGGTGAGTTTCGGGTAGTTAACGGGGTGAGAAACTTAGGAAAAATCTGGTATTTTTGTTGTTTTCTGGTGTTTGATAAAACACTATATGCGATCGCATTAGGGTACCTGCAATCGCACAGAGTTAGAGTGGGGGCCTTGGATTTTTCCAGTGCGAACGCACCTTTAGGGCTGTGATAACGAAGGGTTACATGGGTGTTACTGTGCGGACGCGGGGTGAGGCATGCGACCGCACAGGGTAGCATAGGCCTGGGGGGGGGGGTAACTTACTCAGTGCGAACGCAGCTAAGCTTCTGCGATCGCGTAGCACCGGATCCCTTACCCTGTGCGATCGCATTACTCCTTCCGCGATCGCATAGGTCTAAATTCTTCAGTGACTTTAAATAGCCCAAACAGAATACTTCATACGGGAATCCTCAATTTTCAGCCTTCTCTTCTTCTCCCAACCTCCATTGACGACCCCCAAGCTAGAATCCTTCCATAACCTCTTAGGTAAGTGATTACAACACTGCTTCCTTCCATTTTTCATCACTATTTACTAGAATCTAGGCCTAAAACATGAAATCAAAGTAGGAATTAGGGGTTTTGAGTAGAGTTAGGGCTTATGGGATTTTGGGCAATTCAACCCCAATTTGGGGTCGAATTTCAAAATAAATCATATTTTCTAACTCGTGGGGGTATGGGTGATCGGGTTTTGGTCCGAGCCTCGTGTTTGGACCAAGTGAGACCGAGTCGAATTTTGGTATTTTAGGAAGAATGCTTGGAAATTGGTAATTAGGCTATGGGTTTGATTTATTGGGTCATTATTGATATACTTGAGTTAATTATGTCTAGATAATACCGTTCCAGAGTTGAATCCTAAAGGAAAGGCGGTGTTAGAGGGTTGATTTCTATACTTGGACCCGAGGTAAGTGTCTTGACTAACTTTGGTGAGGGAATATGTATTATTTGCTATGTGCTAAGTGATTATCATGTTCATTGCATAGGTGAGGTGACGAGTACCTATGCAATGTGTGTCAAGCATGCCCCTGAGTCTATTTTGATAGAAATTGTAGTATTTCTTCCATGTTTATCATATTATGAGAATGTCTCTACTTGGTAATTTATTCCTGTTTAAAGTATTGGTTGTTGAGCTTAAGAAGTGTTGATACGATTGAGAATCCAAGTGTAAAGTATACAACTGAGGTGATTGGTTATAGCTGAGACTCTTTCCGAGCATTTATTGAGTTATTAATTGATGTTTTTCCCTTGCCGGGTGATGTGAACTGTATGTTTCCACTATGCTGCGTTCCTTACTATGTTTTACATTGATTTCATCAAATCATGCATAGTGAGGAAGAGTGTAAAGCACGAAGGGTGATGTCGTGCCATGTTTTTTATTGATTACTTCATATCATGCATAGTGAGGAAGAGTGTAAAGCACGAAGGGTGATGCCGTGTCATGATTTGCATTGATTAAAGCACGAAGGTTAATGCCATGACATGTTTACATCGATTGAAAGAACGAAGGTTAATGCCATGTCATGATTAAATTGATTACATCACACACTGCATTTGTGAGGAAGAGAGTAAAAACACGAAGGGTGATGTCGTGCCATTGTTCATTTTTCAACATTTACATTTGTTCCTTATTATTCTTTGTTAACCTGCCCTCCTAGTTTACTTGATGTTTATTTGACTGCTCTATCTTATTGTTTCCCCTTTAACTGCTCCCGTTTCCTCGTGCTTGACTGTTATGTTCCTTGCTTTGCTATCTGTATTACATGTTGTAGAATAGGACAGGTGAACGTATAGCTAAGTCTAGCCTCGTCACTACTTCGGCCGAGGTTAGGCTCGGCATTTACTCAGTACATGGGGTCAGTTGTACTGATACTACACTACACTTCTTTATGTTGTGCAGATCCCGCATCCGGACCCTATGGACAGCGCTGAGGGAGTCACCTTCAGTCCACTTTCGAGGCTTCAAGGTATACCGCTGACGTTCGTGGGCCTTGGCGTCTCTCCTATCCGTAGATCTCCACTCTGTCTTGTCTTTTCTCTAGCTTTCGAAGACAGTGTTATATTTTTCTTTCAGACATTGGATTTAGCATTCCTGTAGAAAGTTCGTGAGGTTGTGACACCCCGATTTTGGGTTTATGCTACGTTATGAATGTTATTATTACATTTTGTATTTTTTTGAATTTCTAATACATTTATTGTTTTAAGGATTTTGAAGTGTCTTTGGCTATTTCTGTTAAAGTTTAAAAAGTGTTTTTTCTTTATTACTGATAAAGTGGGTTGGAAATGCTAGTTTAATCGTGTATGTTGGCTTGTCTAGCGGGTTCAACGTTAGACGCAGTTGCGGCCTGAAGGTGGGATTTCGGGTCGTGACATTTACATTACAGAAATTAGGGATTGAGAGATTGAGAGAGACATATAGAGAATACTCAATTCTTTGCAACAACACCCAATTCAAACAAATAATGTTTTCTGAAAACTCAAATTCGAATTCAAAGCTTCAAAGCTTTTTAATGGTTGTCAATGGTGGAA
Source organism: Nicotiana undulata (assembly GCA_005239495.1). Taxonomy (NCBI): domain Eukaryota; kingdom Viridiplantae; phylum Streptophyta; class Magnoliopsida; order Solanales; family Solanaceae; genus Nicotiana; species Nicotiana undulata. The sequence continues at coordinate 13,290 of ML276263.1, read as the reverse complement.
TTGCTGCTCTCTTTTTCTTTGCTTTACATTACTAAAATTAGGGATTGAGAGATAGAGAGAGACATAGAGTGTAACGACCCGACCGGTCGTTTTGAGAATTTAAGCTCCGTTCGGGGGTGTAAGGTCATAAGAAGACTCACCTTGCGCATATCGACCTGTGTGCATGGTTAGATTGAGTTACCGAATAATATGAAGTCGAATTGGGAGAAAAAATTCAGTTTTAAAAGCTTAAGTGATGAAAGTTGACCGGAGGTTTGACTTTTGTGTAAACGGCCTCAGAATAAGTTTTGGTTAATTCCAAAAACTTCGTATGATGATTTTGGACTTAGGCGTGCGTCTGGAATTGGTTTGGAGGTTCGTAGAGTGATTTGAGGTAATTTGGCGAAAGTTAGAATTTCGGCATTTCCGACCGATAGGTGAAAATTTAATATAGGGCCCAGAATGAAATTCCGAGAAAGGCTGTAGGTCCGTTATGTTATTTGGGATTTGTCTGCAAAATTTCACGTTAATCCGGGTTGAATTGATAGGTTTCGACGCGAGTCTTGATATTTGAAGTTTTGAAAATTCCTAAGTTTGATTTTTGGTTTGATTCGTTGTTTTAGTGTTGTTTTATGTGTTTTGAAACCTCGAGCGAGTCCGTGTTAGGTTATATGACTTGTGTGTGTTGTTGGACGGGGTCCCGGGGGCCTCGGGTGTGTTTCGAATGGGTGTCGGGTACATTTTCCTTATTTTTGAACAGCTGAAATTTTCTTTCTGGTTTCCTTCTATGCGATCGCATAGGAGTAGTCGTGATCGCATAGTGTCTATTTGGGCAGTCCGGTTTTTCTTAATCGCGACCACATAGTCTACTTTGCGATCGCACAACTTGAAGACTTCACTCTACGCAATCGCATGCTCATGTTCGCGATCGCAGAAGTATACTTTCCTCTTCTTCACGATCGCATCTTCACAATCGCGATCGCACAATGCTATTTTAGCAGTGACCATAGGCCTCTTCTATGTGATCGCATCAACTCATTCGCAATCGCATAGTACCTTTTTGCCAGCAGAAACTTTCCTCTCCGCGATCCCATCTTTGTGTCCACGATCGCAATACTTTAATACCTGGGCAGAACAGTTTTAAACTCAAAATAGGGGTTTCACCATTTTAAACATATTTTGACTTCTAGAACTCGGTTTTGGGCGATTCTTTGAGGGATTTTCACACAAATCAAATGGGTAAGTGATCTTCCACTATAATTAATTATATTTCATGAATTAGTTCTTGTTTTTATCATTTAATTTGTGTTTTGGGTTGAGGGACTTGTGGGTTTTGAAAGAAAACTTCTAAGGGGAAATTTCATGATTTGAAAGCCCAAATGACATCGGAATTTGATAAATTTAGTATGGGTGAACTTGTATCGGAATGGGTAACAGGAATTTGTGCGGGCCCGATGGTTGACTTTTGGATTGATTTTTAAATTAGTAAAGATTGAAACTTTATTATTCGGAATCATTCCTTATACGTGCAATGTGTGTTTTGAAGTTGTTTTACTTGATTTTGAGCCGTCTGGAGGTCTTTCCACCCGAGAAGTTCACGTTTGAGTATCTGGTTGTCGTCTTTGAGGTAAGTATCTTGCCTAACCTTGTGTGGGGGAACTACCCCTTAGGATTGAGTCTTCTATGTTGACTGTACCCCGCGTACGCGAGGTGACGAGTGCGTACTCGAACTTATTTGCAAATAGATTTCCCCTTTAGGATTTTAGGTCCTTATGTTCCCCGTGTATGAATTTGAATCCTTGAATTCTAGTTTCATCTCTTCCTGCTCAAATTAGAAGTTAATTGCTTAGCGTTTCCTTTGCTTCTTATTTGTTCTTAATGGACTTAAATGCAAACTTTGCCTTTCCTACCGTTATGCTATATTTTCCTTCATCCACAGCTTATTTGACTAAAACTAGTATGATCTCACCATATAATTGTTTAACAGTAATTGAAATATCTATACGTTGGTGTCAAACATGCCTGTGAGTCTTACATGGTGATTTAAATGATTTTCCCTTAAGTGCTACTTGAGTTTAGTTGATGACCGTCCATGTTGATGATATTTCTTGGGTGTTGCCTATCTGTTGAGCATTCGTTCAAGCTGAGTTTATTCGGTGAAGCTAATTGTCTTAGTGAGATTGGTTATAGCTGATTCCCTTGCCGGGATGATTTGGTTTCTTTGGTTGTGAACTTGAATATATAGAATCGTTGTTATATTTGCCTTGTTTTGCCCTCGTTATGCTGTTCTCTTTGTGCTTGGAATTCCTTTCATTGGCTACATCTTATGAGTGATTCAAGTCTTGTATTGATTTTCTCATCGCACCTTGCATTCGGTCATTGTTGCTTTTGTGCCTGTTGTGGCAATGTATGTTGTTTTGTCGCATTCTGGTTGTTCTCTTCAGTGGTTGCATTGCATATTTAAATTGGGACTACGGACGAGATTCCGGGAGCTTTCCCCCTGTACTGCATTGCATATTTAAATTGGGACTACGGACGAGATTCCGGGAGCTTTCCCCCTGTACTGCATTGCATATTTAAATTGGGACTACGGACGAGATTCCGGGAGATTTTCCATGTACTGCATCGCATATTTAAATTGGGACTACGGACAAGATTCTGGGAGCTTTCCCCCTGTACTACATCGCATATTTAAATTGGGACTACGGACGAGATTCTGGAAGCTTTTCCCATGTACTGCATTGCATGACAAATTTTGAGTTACGGACTGAGTTACGGTGGTTATATCATTGAGGAGATTTGGATCGAAAGATATATATATATATATATTGAAATGTATAGCTGAAAAGCAATTATCTCCAGGAAAAGTTATGTATGAAGGACTTCTATTTCGAATGTACATTTGAAAAGTATTTGTCTTGCAGCAAAATGATATTTGAAAGAGCAGTATTTGGAGAAGTATATTTTAACACCCCGTATTTTGAAGGGACTATGCATTAAATATTCCTCTTTATAAAAATATATAAATATACATTCAGAGAAAGTATGTTTCAAAGAAGAAATTTCTCTATTCCGGAATGATTATATCTTTAAAGCTTTCGAAATAAACTCACGATTTAAAGGTTTTCACTCGAAGGTTTGACCAGTTTTATTGAGTTTATTGGCTAAGGCCTGATGTGAATAAATTGATGCAGTGCTGAGTTGCTAGTGTTCTATTGGGTTGTGATTCCCGACATTGGGCTTGCATTCTTTCCATTCTCTTTGCGTATTTCTATTATGCTGTCCGTTGATTGTAATCGCTGAATTTTCTTCCGTATTATTCTATCGTACCGTTAAGTATAAGGAGAAATCTTTATATAGATATTATGTTTCGGTCATTTTCACATTTATGCCTTTTCACTTATTAGACCGGTGGTGTCTTGACTAGTCCTCGTCACTACTGTGTGCTCATACTACACTTCTGTGCATTTTTGTGTGCAGATCCAGGTAATTGTTGTTATTAGCTACGTGGATCGTTGCTGAGGAGACTCAAGGTAAATCTGTTGATGCGTTCGCAGGCTTCGGAGTCACCTTCCTGTTTATGTCAACTGTACTTATTATTTCTAGACAGTTGTATTTAGATTCGGTAGAAAGATTTTGTAGAGCTTATGACTTGTATTTACCGGGTTTTGGGAAATTGTAAACTCTGTCAAGATTTCTATATCGAGACTGTTATAATTCCTTTATTATTGTTGTTGTTCGGTGAAAATGTTAGGCTTACCTAGTCCCTAAAACTAGGTGCCATCACGATACCCAACAGAGGGAAATTTGGGTCGTGACAAGTTGGTATCATAGCTCTAGGTTCATAGGTGCTACGAGTCATAAGCGGGTTTAGTAGAGTATTGCGGATTGGTGCGGATACGTCTGTACTTATCTTCGAGAGGCTACGAAACTAATAGGGAAATTTCACTTCCTTCATTCCTATCGTGCGAGTTCATTGATCTTGATGTTTGAAACTATCGTTCCATTCTCTCACCAATGGTGAGGACACGAACTGCGGTTCCTGATGACGTTACCCCCAAGCAAATGTCGCAAGGGTCAGAGACAGAGGCCGACGAGGAGCACGTGCCGCCGTTAAGATGCCTTCTAGAGAAGCCGTTGAGGAGTCGCCAGTAGTTCTAGTTGGGAGATAGGTACTGGGGGAGCCTGTTGCTACCCCGGACTTCAGGAAGCCTGGGCATAGTTTTGAGTATAATTGGTACATTGACTCAGGCGAGATTGATTCTAGTTCACCGGTTATTAAACGGATCAGGGGAGGAGTTCAGACTCCCACCGTCTACACTCCAGAGCAGCGAGATCATATTGGTCAGGTTCTAGTTGTCATGGCAGCACAACATGTGGTTTCCGTTCAGCCCGTGGTTAGGGCAGTAGCATCGGAGTAATAATACCTTGGACTTGAGAGGTACAGGAAGTACCACCCTCCTATCTTTTAGTGGATTGGCGGCAGATGGTGCCCCTAGTTTCCTGGGGAAGGGTCACTATATTCTTCGCACTTCGGGTGTTGTGGAGACGAGTGGGATTGCTTTTGCCACGTCTCAGGTTCAGAGTAGTGGGTTGATCAGTGGTGGCGACATATGAGTTGGGGTAACCAGGCCGATTTAGCTTCACTAGCATGAATTCAAATTTCGGAAATGCTTTGAGGGAGGTTGCACCTCAGTTCCTTGGGGATGTACGGCGCGTGGAGTTTGAGCAGCTGCATCAGGGCGCTATGTCACTATTGGAGTATGCCGTTAGATTCAGTGAGTTGGCCAGACATGCACCTCGTTTGGTTGCTTTAGTTAGGAGATGAGTCCGTAGAGTCATTGAGAGATTCATACATGATATTCGGTTCAGCGGGACTCGAGAGTTAGAGTAGGATGCCTCATTTCAGCAGGTAGTGGGGATCGCTCACCGGTTAGAGAGTCAGTGGGACCGGGAGCGAGAGGACAAACGAGATCATGAGAGAGATTTTTGGGAGGCGAGGAGGCCTTATAGACCGGAGTAATCTACTGGTCCTTATTATGGAACCAAGGTATGTCATGGTAGAGAATTTTGGGTCAACCAGTTCAGTTTGCACTACCAGCTTCGCATGGGGGCTTTTCAGGTACTCATGGGTATCAGAGGATCCGTATTATGTATTTTCCACAGCCACGTCGGCAGAGAGATTGTTTTCAATGTGGAGATGTTAGTCACAGGGGTCAGAGATTGTTCCAGGGTTCAGGTAAGTGCGCTATAACAGGGTATTCAATTGAGTAGAAGGCGCCCAAGAGGGGGAGGCCCGACCCGTTGATGTATTTCATATTATAGGTTGGAGACCGTTAGGTCAGAGATTATCACCCAAGTATGTTGTGATGTGCTAAAGTGGGGTACCATTGTATTTCACTATACCTCTATCGGTCGGGACGAGTTTTCCCTTATCTGTTGCTTATTTATGAGTAAGTTTTATGCTTAGCACTCTATTTTTGTGTTTGCTCCTGTTGGGAGATTCTATGAGTAGTAGCCCGTGTCTATCGTTGTCTCATTCATCCTTGCTAGTGGTGAAACTAGAGGTGAGTCCTTGTTGTTCATTATGGCGAACTTTATATGATTTTTCCTAAGTATTTTGTTTATGAGCTGTGATTTGATATTCCATCGAGATGTGAGTTCAGTTAGTATTATGACTATTATCAGCTGAGATGAGTTAATGGAAAAATTTCTATTGGTATGATATATTTTCGGTATGTGATTCCGAGTTGAGGGTGAGGTCCTCGTGATATTTGTGATTCGATATATTTAGACCGGGCTGAATACTGCGGTGGAAATCTTATCAAGATGGAATCCTTGTGATGTGTTCATATGCTTTGTTTCCTCCTTGTATATTGCTTTTGGTAAATCAGTATTGATAGAAAGTTTTGCCTATGGGCCTTTGTTTGATAGATCCTTTATATGCTTCTATTTTCATATTCAGTAATTTCGTTATGTGTTTCCTTAGTTTAGTTTGTGAGGTGTGTGCCCGGTGGTGGTAGTTGTGGCTTGGTGATTCGGGTGTTTAATAATGAAGTCTTCGTGTTCCTTGCATCATTATCAGTAGTATGGGGTTTGGAAATAGAGTTTTTCCATATGTGGGGCCAATTGCCAATGATGAGTTGAATTCGGGCAGTTATTGTGGTTAAAGGTGCTATTTGAGCCTATGTGTGATGAGCTATATTGTGTGGTCGTGCCTTATGGGTGTAGACGTGAGTTGATGCAGCTGGTTGAGGCTAATGCCGGATATGGATTTAGAATCGGGTCTTTTGAGAAATGAGTAGAAGGTGAGAAAGTGAGGTATGAGGCTTATCGGTGGTGATGTGAAGGCTATATTGCAGTTGATTGTCTCATCACACTTATGTGAGTTGGTGTGACGTGGGATCACCCACGAGTATGTGTTAGAAGTGTACGATCAGTGATTGAATGAGTTCAAGGTAAAACTTGGCACGTTCGAGGATGAACGTTATCTTTAAGAGGGGGAGAATATAACGACCTGACCGGTCATTTTGAGAATTTAAGCTCTGTTCAGGGGTGTAAGGTCATAAGAAGACTCACCTTGTGTATATCGACCTGTGTGCGTGGTTAGATTCAGTTACCGGATAATCCGGAGTCGAATTGGGAGAAAAATTTCAGTTTTAGAAGCTTAAGTGATGAAAGTTGACCGAAGGTTTGACTTTTGTGTAAACGGCCTCAGAATGAGTTTTGGTTAATGCCAACCGCTTCGTATGATGATTTTGGACTTAGGCATGCGTCCGAAATTGGTTTTGGAGGTCCGTAGAGTGATTTGAGGTAATTTGGCGAAAGTTAGAATTTTGGCATTTCTGGCCGATAGGTGAAATTTTGATATCGGGCCCGGTATGAAATTCCGAGAGTGGTTGTAGGTTCGTTGTGCAATTTGGGATTTGTATGAAAAATTTCACGTTTATCCGGGTCGAATTGATAGGTTTCGACTCGAGTCTTGATATTTGAAGTTTTGAAAATTCCTAAGTTGGATTTTTGGTTTGATTCATTGTTTTAGTGTTGTTTTATGTGTTTTGAAACCTCGAGCGAGTACGTCTTAGGTTATATGACTTGTGTGTGTTGTTGGACGGGGTCCCGGGGGCCTCGGGTGTGTTTCGAATGGGTGTCGGGTCCATTTTCCTTATTTTTGAACAGCTGAAATTTCCTTCTAGTTTCCTTCTATGCGATCGCATAGGAGTAGTCGTGATCGCATAGTTTCTATTTGGGCAGCCCAGTTTTTCTTAATCGCGATCGCATAGTCGACTTCGCGATCGCACAACTTGAAGACTTCACTCCACGCGATTGCATGCTCATGTTCGCGATCGCAGAAGTATATTTTCCTCTTCTTCGCGATCGCATCTTCACAATCGCGATCGCACAATGCTATTTTAGCAGTGACCATAGACCTCTTCTATGCGATCACATCAACTCATTCGCAATCGCATAGTACCTTTTTTTCCAGCAGCAACTTTCCTCTCCGCGATCGCATCCTTGTGTCTGCGATCGCGATGCTTTAATACCTGGGCAGAACAGTTTTAAACTCAAAATCGGGGTTTCACCATTTTAAACATATTTTGACTTCTAGAACTCGGTTTTGGGCGATTCTTTGAGGATTTTTCACACAAATCAAATAGGTAAGTGATCTTCCACTATAATTAATTATATTTCATGAATTAGTTCTTATTTTTATTATTTAATTTGTGTTTTGGGTTGAGGGAATTGTGGGTTTTGAAAGAAAACTTCTAAGAGGAAATTTCATGATTTGAAACACCAAATGACATCGGAATTTGATAAATTTAGTATGGGTGAACTTGTATCGGAATGGGTAACCAAATTTTTTAAAATTTGTCGGGTTCTGAGATGCGGGCTCGGGGGTCGACTTTTGGGTCGATTTTTATAAATTAGTAAAGATTGAAACTTTTATTACATGGAATCATTCCTTATACGTGCTATGTGTGTTTTGAAGTTGTTTTAGTTGATTTTGAGCCGTCCGGAGGTATTTCCGCTCGAGAAGTTCACTTTTGAGTATCCGGTTATCGTCTTTGAGGTAAGTATTTTGCCTAACCTTGTGTGGGTAACTACCCCTTAGGATTGAGTCTTTTATGTTGACTGTATCCCGCGTACGCGAGGTGACAAGTGCGTACTCGGACTTATTTACAAATAGATTGCCCCTTTAGTATTTTAGGTCCTTATGTTCCCTGCGTATGAATTTGAATCCTTGAATTCTAGTTTCATCTCTTCCTTCTCAAATTAGAAGTTAATTGCTTAGCGTTTCCTTTTCTTCTTATTTGTTCTTAATGGACTTAAATGCAGACTATTCCTTTCCTACCGTTACGCTATATCTTCCTTCATACACTACTTATTTGACTAAAACTAGTATGATCTCACCCCATAATTGTTTAACAGTAATTAGAATATCTATACGTTGGTGTCAAGCATGCCCGTGAGCCATACATGATGATTTAAATGATTTTCCCTTAAGTGCTACTTGAGTTTAGTTGATGACCGTCCATGTTGATGATATTTCTTGGGTGTTGCCTATCTGTTGAGCATTCGTTCAAGCTGAGTTTATTCGGTGAAGCTAATTGTCTAAGTGAGATTGGTTATAGTTGATTCCCTTGTCGGGATGATCTGGTTTCTTTGGTTGTGAACTTGAATATATAGAATCGTTGCTATATTTGCCTTGTTTTCTCCTCGTTATGCTGTTCTCTTTGTGCTTGGCATTCCTTTCAGTGGCTACATCTTATGAGTGAGTTTTTTCCATTCTTGTGATTCAAGTCTTGTATTGATTTGCTCATCGCACCTTGCATTCGGTCTTTGTTGCTTTTGTGCCTGTTGTGGCAATGTATGTTGTTTTGTCGCATTCTGGTTGTTCTCTTCAGTGGCTTCTTTACATATTTCAATTGGGACTACGGACGAGATTCCGGGAGCTTTCCCCCTGTACTGCATCGCATATTTAAATTGGGACTACGGACAAGATTCTGGGAGCTTTCCCGTGTACTACATCGCATATTTAAATTGGGACTACGGACGAGATTCCGGAAGCTTTCCCCATGTATTGCATTGCATGACAAATTTTGAGTTACAAAATGAGTTACGGTGGTTATATCATTGAGGAGATTTGGATCGAAAGATATATATATATATATATATATATATATATATATATTGAAATGTATAGCTGAAAAGCAATTATCTCCAGGAAAAGTTATGTCTGAAGGACTTCTATTTCGAATGTACATTTGAAAAGTATTTGTTTTGCAGCAAAATGATATTTGAAAGAACAGTATTTGGGAAAGTATATTTGAACACCCCGTATTTTGAAGGGACTATGCATTAAATATTCCTCTTTATAAAAATATATAAATATGCATTCATAGAAAGTATGTTTCAAAGAAGAAATTTCTCTATTCCGAAATGATTATATCTTTAAAGCTTTCGAAATTAAATCACGATTTAAAGGTTTTCACTCGAAGGTTTGACCAGTTTTATTGAGTTTATTGGCTAAGGCCTGATGTGAATAAATTGATGCAGTGCTGAGTTGCTAGTGTTCTATTGGGTTGTGATTCCCGACATTTGGCTTGCATTCTTTCCATTCTCTTTGCGTATTTCTATTATGCTGTCCGTTGATCGTAATGGCTGAATTTTCTTCCGTATTATTCTATCGTACCGTTAAGTATAGCGAGAAATCTTTAGATAGATATTATGTTTCGGTCATTTTTACATTTATGTGTCACGACCCCAAATCCTAACAGGCCATGATGACGCCTATCGTGAAACTGGGCTAGACAACCATCACATTGCTACGCTTTTGTTCAATTAAAATAGTTCACAATTAGATAATAAGCAAACAACTATAGCATAAATGATATAATTAAGTCTTAGCGTCCCCATAATATTCTAAACAACCTCCCAAGAACTGGAGTCAATAGTCATGAGCATCTAAGAATAAATAAATCTAACTCTGCTAAAACTATAATATATGTCTCTGAATCAAATGCTAAGACTAAATAAGGAAGGGAAATGGAAAAGCTGTGGACGCTGGACAGCTACCTCGAAATCCCGTGAAAATGCTGCTACCATACTGCGTCAGCTACTGCTGCGAACTAGTACCTGGATCTGTGGATAGAGGCACAGGGAGTCTTTATGAGTACGCCAACTCAGTAGTAATGAAAATAAATCACAGTCTGAGTAATATAAACACATAGAACATGTACACAATTCCACAAACCAGTAAAACACCAAGTCACCACGTAGTATTCATCAAATAATGAGTTCGAAATCAGTTTCCAAAAAACCTTTGAAACAAGTGCAATATCAGTGTATCTCAGTAAAATTCTCAGTAAAACCCAGTGTGAAAACGAAGTAAATCACAGTTCGAAAACTCAATAAAAATCTTCATAAAACTGCCCCTCGGTCCATAATCATTTCTCATAACAATAGTTTTCAGTATCAGCCCATCAGACATTCTCACAATCACTCTGCCCATCAGGCAACCTCACAATCACTCTGCCTATCAGGCAACCTCACAATCACTCTGCCCATCAGGAAACCTCACAATCACTCTGCCCATCAGGCAACCTCACAATCACTATTCATAAGCCCCGCGGGCATCACTCAATCGGTACCGGCGCTCACTGGGGGTGTGTTACAGACTCCGGAGGGGCTCCTACAGCCCAAGCGCAATAATAAGCCACATCATGGCATAATTCACACACAATATAGGCCCGCAAACTCACTCATATCATATCATCCTCACTATACAGGCCAACAACATCACTCAGTCAGACGCTCTCAATTTGCCCTTCAGGCCATAAATATACCGGGTTCTCGACCCAAAAACAGTATTTCATTTTCAAGAAGTAGTATCAAAATACTCTAAGTGTCAAAACAATTTCACAGAAAGGACTGAGTGACAAATCATAACATAGCAGTGAGGAATATAGTAAAAACATCCCCAAGGGGTAAACAAATCGGCAGTAGGCCCCAAACATGGCTTACAACCCAAAAGATATCATAATGTATAAATACTATTTAAGCAAAGGCTTAAAAATAGGTTTTGCAACTCAATATTCGCCCAATTTAGGAACCATGTTCCAAAGTTTCCACCTTTTTATTCCAAAACCCGTGAAAGGGTGCATAGTCCGGGGTTTCATACCCTCAGGACAGGATTTAAAGACATTACTTACCTCAAAACTAGCCCGAAAACTATTCCGCAATGCGCTTGCCTCTCGAATCAACCTCCGAAGGCTCCAAATCTACCAAGTTCAGATTTTTATCATCAATATGGGCTTAAGGAACAATTTCCAATCGAAAGATATCAATTTTACTCAAAAATCCGAAACTGGGCAAAACCCGACCCTCGGTCCCGCAT
>ML276262.1:0-11117 GCA_005239495.1 Nicotiana undulata | reverse complement strand
TATTGCTCAGCATGTATTTTATTTTATTATGTACTGGACCTTAGTGAGTATGTATTCTACCTCTCGTCACTACTCTTTACGAGTTTAGACGGGATACTCACTGGGTACATATGTGATTATATGTACTCATGCTGCACTTCCTTTCTTTTTCTTCACTTGACTGTGCAGGTATTGAGGCTGGTTCGTCTGTTCGTCCGTCAGCTGATAGGTACTGATCGCGGCGTCGCTCTACCCGGTGAGCTGTCTTCTTGGCATTTTCCTGACAGCACCTCTGGAGTCTTCTAGTTTCATTTTGCTCAGTCTTTTGTTCCAGACTGCGGCCTGTATATTTTTGTATATGTATATTTCAGTTGTTGTGTCTATGTAGCCGCCTGTTGACCCTTTGACACTAGTCCTGGCACACACTTGTTGTAGTTATCGGGGTTGTATATGTATTGGGCCTAGCTGTGGTTCAGCTTGTTTCTACGGCCTTATCCCATATTGTTATTGTATTCCGCACTTTTATTGTTATAGTTGTACGTTGTCTTTCCAAACCTCGCCGTTAGGTTCCATCACGACCTGAACCGGTTTTGGGTCGTGACAAGTTTAATTAGATGGGAAGAGTAACACTTAGTGTAATTTGTGTTGTCTTGCCTAACCCCGTCGTTGGGCTCCATCACGACCTGGATTAGGATTCTGGGTCGTTACAATTCCCTCTTACAAGGTTGGAAAGGAGACTCACCTCGTGTAGAATCTACTTCCCGGTCAAGAACGCACCCGAAACTCCAAACTTTACACCCGAGGACTCGAAACTAGTCAAATGATATATAAATATTTCAATGCATGCTCAAAGTATTGAAATTCTCCTACTTATTTAGTAAATTCACTATTTTTGAAGAAATCCTGAAATACACCCCCGGGCCCACATGCTCGAATTCCAGAAATTTTGGAAGATAATACTCACCCATAGCCTAAGGATCATTCATATAAGATTTTGTATGATTTCATGGTAGAAAAGTGATGAAATTTCATAAAGTTTATCAACCCTAGGTTTTTACTCGAACCCCTTTGATTTCCACTAATTAGATGTTAATCTACCTAAGTTTTGGTGTAATAATCTAACATTTAAATGGACTTTACTTACCTCTTAGTAGCTAGGCCGAATACCCTCTTGAAAGCTCTCAAAATCGCCAATGGAGGAGAAGCAATGGTGAAAAAAATGGCCAAATCCTGTATTAAATGAGATCACTGCCTTCGGTGATCTCGCACCTGCGGCTCGAGGACCGCACCTGCGGCTCGAGGACCGCACCTGCGGAGAATGTTCCGCAGCTGCGGTCAAAGAGGACCTCGCCTGGGGTCGCACCTGCGATGCTTGGGACCGTAGGAGCGATCCCGCACCTGCGACTGGGCAACCGCACCTGCGGTCACACCAGATCAGGTGCACCAGCAGCTATTTTAGCTGGTTTTTAGCCTCGTGAGGGTCTCCAGGAGGCACCTGGGCCCACCCGAGCGCCCGTTCACTTATACCAACAAGTCCTAAATAATATTACGGACTCGCTCGAGCCTTCGGAACACCCAAAACAACGCTAAAACTCAAAATCACCCCCTCAAAACCCCTAGAATCATACTTAAGCATTTTTAAGTTCTTGAATTCAGTTTCAATGCGCCGAACCGACCTATACGACTCGGAATGACACCAAATGTCGCAGGCAAGTCATGAATGACATAACGGAACTATTCCCGGTCTCGAAATTCTGTTCGGACCTCGATAACATAAAATACCGTTCCAAACCAAATTTCAAACTTAAGGAAACTATATTTCACTATTTGGCGTTGAAACGCTCCCGGGTAATCCAAAACCCAATCCAAACATACGTACAAGTCCGAAATCATCACACGAAGCTACTCGAATCGTCGAAACTCGATTTCGAGGTTGTTTACTCAAAATATTGACTGAAGTCAAACTTGGCCTTAAAAGCCAACCTTAAGGAACCAAGTGTTCCTATAGTATTCTAAACACTTCCAAATCCCGAACCAGTCCCCGCAAGTCAGAAATCATGATAAGCCGCTACAGAAGGTTTTATTTAGGGAAACAGGGTCCGAATACGCAAAACGACCGATCGGGTCGTTACAGAAGTGACTGTTAACTTCAAGTTTTCACGTATTAATTTTGATGATAACAAACCAACACAATTATTAATCAAAGAACATTTACTTGTGGTAATCTTAATTTTGTATAGGTTTATTCAAGAAAGAATATGCTAGTAAAGATCCAAACAAATATGGGAAAGAGAATATTATGTGATGAATTTATCAAGGAATATTATTATGGGAAAGAGAATATTATGGGAAAGTGAATATCAAATACTGAATAGCTTACTACCATATGAGAAGAAGAATCTACGGATATTATGGATGGAAAGTTTTTCAACATCTTGAAAGGAAAGTTGCTAGAATCATTGAGAAGATCTATTATTTTGTGAAAGAAAAATACTATATGGGAAAGATACTACAAGGCAAAGGAAGAATATATTTTCTATGGAAAAGAAAATATATTCTGGACGTAGTACAATCTATATTATGAAAAGATATTATTTTCCAAGATCAAGAAAGGAATATTTTCAATACAATGAGAGAAGAATATATTTTCTATGGAAAGAAAATATATTATGGATGTAGTACAATCTATATTATGGAAAGATATTATTTTCCAAGATCAAGAAAGGAATATTATCAATACAGTGGGAGAAGAATATATTTTTTATGGAAAGAAAATATATTATGGGTATAGAATAATCTTATTATGGAAAAAGATTATTTTTCAAGATCAAGAAATGAGTCAAAGATATAATAAGATCTATCAGAAAAGGAAAGAAGTACAAGCAAGGCAAAGGAAGAGAATCGCATCAGTATTTAATCTTTAAAGGAAAGAGAATCTTGCTTACATTGAAAGAAAGACAATTCCTCCAGTACACATGGAAACATCAAAGTTCATATGAAGACTTGATGTCTTACATGGAAAGAATCTTTTTATACAAAAGAAATTAAATGATATGGCCTTGATTTTTGGAATTGTAAAGGAAAAGATCTCAAATCACGTGAGATCAAATCTATCCAAAAATGCTATTCATTTGTGCTCAAGGAAAGAGTAGCTACTCTTTCAACATCAGACTTAATCGAGACAAGGATCGAGATCAAGAGAGAAAGAGAAAGAAGAAGTAAAAAAAAGTTGGAGCAGCAGCAAAGGAAATCCTTTTCCAAAATTAGAAGACCGCTGCAACGGTTAGAATATTCAACGACCAAGTATAAAAGAGAAAGCACCTGCAACAGCAAACTCACGCAACCTTCTATACAGTTGTCTACCTAACTACAAGTTCTTTATTCTACTCTTAACAAGCATTGTAATTCACTGTAGAAGATTTACTGTATACACAAAAGAGAGAAGAGAGACAGAAAAATATTGGAGAGGCAGTGTGTCCGAGAGGTTGTGTCATTGTTCGGTTCTTTGGTGAGCGAGTGAAAACCAAAGGTCATTGTCGGTGAGCGAGTGAAAACCAACTCTTGTTCGTTATTGGTGAGCGAGTGAAAACTAACCCTGTCAACGTTGGTGGTGATTATTGAAAACCAAAAAGGCTATACTCAACTCAATTTACAAAGAGCTCTAAAAGATAACACTCTTGCAACTCAAGAGGACCAGATTAGGATACCACATTGGTTCCGAAACAGTATAAAAACTCCTGGTGTCATTTACTTTATCGCTCTCATTTTATATTTTTTTCCTTCACTATTTATTGTGATTAACACTTGTTTAAATCGAAAGGACTAACAGTTCGGTGCAAGTTGTCTCCGCATAAGTCGACTAGATCTGAAGAGTAGTCGACTAGAAATTTCAAAAGGCTACAATTCACCCCCCTTCTTGTACTTTCAATTGGTATCAGAGCCAGGTCTCACATCTTTATTTTTTTATTTTTTTCTTAACAACAAGTGAGAAAAGATCCATGGCAGGTCATCAAATTGTTGGAACCGTACTTCAAGAGGGATACTCAACAAGAAAGACATCGTACTTCAATAGTCAATATTATAGCCATTGGAAAGAAAGAATGAATGTTTATGTCCAATCAATATATTATCGAGCCTGGCTAGTTATTCAGAATGGACCAAGACCTATTCTGAACAACAGTGATGGAAGGAAGCTTGTAAAAAGAGAATCCATATTTGACTACACAAAAGAACAGTTGGATATTATGCAAACAAATGCTAGAGCAATCAAGATTCTCTATTGTGCGATTAGTAAAGAAGAATATAAGAGAATATCCACTTGTGAGACTGCTAAAGATATATGGGACACATTGGAAAATATACACGGGGATGCCAACAAAGTAGATAAAATTGAAGAATCCGGAAATGGTGAAGATCGAGAAGACTTGACCGCGATACCCAAGACGAGAAAAAGGAAGAATAGAAAGAAGCAGAAGAAAATCTCAATCCATCCAGAATCATCAAAAGAATCGGAAGAATGAGGTTCAACAACAAGAGAACATCTGCTGCTACAAATGTGGTAAACCTGGACATATAAAATTAAAATGTCCTAGCCTCAAGAAGAAAAATCATAGAATCTCAACTTGGAGCGATGAGGATGATCAAGAAGAAATGACAAACATATGTTTTAAGAAAAGAGGAGAAACTGACAAGGTGTGCTTTAATGCTATTCTAGATTGTGATCTCAAGAAAAAGAATCACAAATCTTGGAGCGACAAGGATGAATCTGAAGAAGAAAACAATCACTAAAGAATGGAGAATCAGTGTTTCATGAAATTGGGAGAAATTAACAAGGTATGTCCCACTCCTATTACGTATTTCGATAAATGTGATGAATTGCAGGATAATATAGAATTGGCTCTCAATGACCTTGAGAAAGTTCTAAATGATTACAATAAGTTGAGGAAGGAGAAGAAGAATTGGGAGATCCAACTTGAAGAATATAAGAAGTTGACACATGAGAAGAAAGATTGGGAGATCAAACTTGAAGAATATAACAAGTTGAGAAATGAAAAGAAAGACTGGGATATTCAGCTCAAAGAATATCTGGTGGAGAACAACTTTCTTCAAGAAGAAAATTTTGAGATTCGCAAACAAATAAGCAGCTTGCACAAATCCCCCAGCCACTACTTTGATCGATCAAAGCCGTCTCCTTGGCTTAACAACTATAGGTCGACTGAAAAGGGATCTATTGGTAAACGTCCTACTTTGAACAAGTTGACTGAGGAAAGCTTCAAGTCAACTAATAATGCAACTGCAGGTAAACACTCTTCTTCTCATATTACATGCCACTATTGTGGAAATTCTGGACATAAGTATTTGCATGCAATTATGCCAAAAGTTATGTTAGATCAAAATATGTTTGGAGACCAAAACAGTTACATGCATCTCGAATTATACAATTTACTAACCATGAAGGACCCAAAAAGATTTGGGTACAAAAAATAAATTAATCTGTTTTGCAGGAATTCTGAGTCCAACCATAAAAAGTGATAAATGACATTTGCATAATGACTGGTCAAGGCACATGCTTAAAGATGCTTCAAAGTTCATACATACTTTATAAATGATGAAGGAACTATTACAAGTAAGGGTAAAGCTTAAGTGATTGGTATCACTAAAGGTTATTCAAGTTCCTTCGAATGCTTTATAAGGTGATACGTATCTAGTAACATCTTTTTAGTTAAGTATAATATGATATGTACAACTACATATTTCTTAAGTCGACTAGCTACAACATACTACTATGTTTGGTGTTAATCTTATCCTTGACTTAGAGATTTTGTATAGAACAAATTTATATCTTGCATGAACCATGTCATTTGTATAAGCATTAGGATAAGCAAGCATGCATGTATTCTTTTCATATAGTTGTGATCTTAAGATAATTTGTGAAGAGAATTGCTTCTTATATCCTTTATCTTGATGAAAGTTTCTATATTTCATTCAAATCAGAGAGGTTTGTTTAATCTTGATGCCTCAGTAACTTGTGCATATGGAGATACTCGATTATTCCTAAGACTCAAAAGCTTGGAAGGTACATATATATGTCTCTATTGATGATTATCCTTACTTTTGCATAGGTTATTTTTTATAAGTAAATGACGCATTTGCAGTGATCATCTATGTGAGTTTTAATAGTATTTGCTTGACATTTTCTTGCAACAAACATGATCACTCACATTTTTAGTTTGGCACCTCAGTTGAAAGAAAACTTGAAAAGAAAGCTTCATTTTTGCATAAATTGTCATCATTGGATTATATGTGCTTTAATATTTTTCATTGGATCTTATCTTGAATGAAATTCTGTCTGAGCTATGGGAAGGAAGAAAAATCAATTTTTGGTTATCTTATTTTTTTTTGGTTGCAACTGTTTTGGTAAGACTCTTGACATATTCCTTATTCATTACTACTTACGACTTTATGAAATTCAGAATATTAGTTATAAGAGAAATCCCAACATGCACGTTTTTCTTTATGATAATATTCTGAGCAAATTGTGAATAAAGATGGAGAACTTGTAATGGATAACTTGCAATAATTTGCCAATGACACATCCCCAGTCATGAAGAAGCATTAAACAATGAATGAAGTATTCTAATAATGCAAATTTTGTTGAGCAAAAGCTGAAAGAATCAAAAGTATGAAAATCCAGTGCCAAGCAAAGGAGCTACAATCGCGGATATCTAAAGCCTGATAAGATTGGTAAGGTTGTGAAAATTATGTGTAAGTTTGTAGCCCAAGGTTTCACAACAAGAAGGTTTGTTTCTTCCTAGAGAGTTTTGTTAGAACAATATTTTTCATGTGCATATTACAAAGTTTGTAAACTATTTTTGTATGGACTTTGAAATATTTTTTTTAAATGGTTTGAAAATTGCATAAAATTATTCTCTAACATCTCTTTGGAATTGAAGGGTTTTTGAATCACATTCTTGTGACCAAGACTAGTTATTGAAACAAATTCATGTTTATCATCTGACAATTATTCTTTTCAAAGATGCATGTACAAGAGCATATTTTCTTGGTAATACTAACCAAAAGCATGTCAAGCTTTTTTAAGTCTCTAGAAGATGATCGGTTTGAAAATGAGTATGATGGAGAATTTACCTTCATCTTCACATTCCAAATAATGCGAAGCAAGGAGAAAATTGATAAGTCCAACGATTGAATAAAGTACCAAGGTATGACCAACTCTCTATTTTTATGACAAATATTTTGGTAAACCTAATCCGTAATATCTCCTTTTAGTGCCACAAAAGATTTTTAGTTGACTTCTAAATTATGGATTATTGTATGCAAGAACTAATTATTTTGATCTAGTAGGATATTTTCATATGCAAACCTTGCAGGCAACAAAGTGGACTGAAAAATAAAAAAAAATGGCAGGGAGATTTCTTTAAAAATTCTCATGTCATGAAAAAGACCAAAATAGAACAGATGTCATTAGATTACTTGTGATATAAAGTATTTTAGAAATCTGCCTGGAGGACTTTGAACTTCATCTTGCAGAAAATTCCTCACATCTACGAAAGAAGTTGTTATGGTAATTATATCCTAGTGTATCTTTTTTGGTAAAAATGATTCGTTATTTTGTTATCTCTTTTATGTTTATTATTTGTGTGATTTCAAGTCTATGATAGCATGTCTACAGTTAGATTCTATTAGAACTATTTTTAAATAGATTCAAAATTGTGTCGTCCTGCTCTACGCTTTTAGAAGTCTAATAATTCTCTCCAAATATTTGAAATTGTTTTTGGTTGACCTTAAATGAACTACAATTTCTCGTGTTTCGTATGGTCAGCAATGATTTGGTTACTCAAAATTTTTCCAACGGAATCAAATATTTGGTATTGATTTCTTAGTGTTTATTATACCTGTCGTTGGTTTTACTGGATGAATTAATGGATTGTGCACTTATCGAATTGAGAGGTTCTTAGAATATAGCATTTTAATTGAGTGTATGCCTTATTATTGGTTATAGTAATTTATATTCTATCCCACCCTTTTGACGATGACAAAAGGGGGAGAAATAATGTGTACAAAAGTTCAATAACTCATGTAGAATGTATGGAGACGGGGAGGCATAACTGAGGAATGCATAGAGTGAGGGGGAGTTCACACTTCATGTACTACATGCATTCCGAGAAGATGACTTCAGGGAACTAACCATTTTATCTAACTTATCCCATTACTATCTTTAATTAAGTCTTTGATTAAAATTTCTCATTTTGTATTCAATGGTTTGCCATCATCAAAAAGGGGGAGATTGTTAGCTTCAAGATTTCACATATTAATTTTGATGATAACAAACCAACACAATTATTAATCAAAGAATATTACTTGTGGTAATCTTATTTTTGTACAGATTTATTCAAGAAAGAAGTTGTTGGTAAAGATCTAAACAAATATGGGAAAGAGAATATTATGTGAAGAATTTATCAAGAAAGATTATTATGGGAAAGAGAATAGTATGGGAAAGTGAATATCAAATATTGAATGGCTTACTACAATATCAGAAGAAGAATCTACGGATATTATGGATGAAAAGCTTTTCAACATCTTGAAAGGAAAGTTGCCAGAATCATGGAGAAGATCTATTATTTTGTGGAAGAAAAATACTATATGGGAAAGATACTACAAGGCCACGGAAGAATATATTGTCACGACCCAAATCTCGATTCAGGTCGCGATGGCGCCCAACGGCGAGGTTAGGCCAGCCAATATAGAAACACTAAGTGTTACCATTCCCCGATACACAAATTTCATCTTTTAACCAATTTTACACAGATCTAAACATGATAATGGCGGTGATATGAAATAAAACTACAAGCGCGGAAAATCAACCAATAGGCATGTCGCATAACATATGTACAGCCAACAACCCAAAATATACACCATGTGTGTGCCAGGAACTAGTGTCACGAGTGCCACGGGAAACTACTGAATATACAATGACTACAATATATACAGGGTCTTAGTCTGAATGAAATGGACAGACAATATAACAAAAGAACTCCAGGGTGCTGCTAGGAAGTCGCCGGGAAAGCAGCTCACCGTGAAGTATGACCACGCTATCAATATCTAGCACCGGCCTGATAATCAGACGTACCAGCCTCCGGACCTGTACAGTCAAGTACAGAAAAGAAAAGAAAGTGCAGCATGAGTACATATTAAATAAATATGTACCCAGTGAGTATCCCGCCTAAACTCGAAGAAGTAGTGACGAGAGGTCGACTCGATACTTACTAAGGTCCAACAGTACTAACATATGATAGAATATAATGAAATACAGTAAGCATATCAGGGAAAATAAGCAACAAGTGTACATATATAAAGCAGAAATCCAAACAATTGTTGAACTAAACAATAAAGCACTTTCAAGGGTAAGACCACCGAACGATACAATAATCACAAATTCTTAGATCCGCCGTGGCGTACAGCCCGCTCCCATAAGGTACCTTCTACACTCGCCGTGGCGTACGACCCGATCCCATATTAATTTCAATTTCTTTTCAACACTGTCGTGGAGTACGACCCGATCCCTTATTCATTTCAATTTCTTTTCAACACTGCTGTGGCGTACGGCCCGATCCCATATTCATTTCAATTTCTTTTCAACACTGTCGTGGCGTACGACCCGATCCCGTATTCATTTCAATTTCTTTTCAACACTGTCGTGGCGTACGGCCCGATCCCTTATTCATTTCAATTTCTTTTTCAACACTGCCATGGCGTACGGCCCGATCCCATATTTATTTCAATTTGTTTTCAACACTTCCGTGACGTACGACCCGATCCCATATATATTCAATTACTTTCCGCATTGTCGTGGCGTACGGCCTGATCCCATATATATTCACAATTTCTTTTCAATTCTGCCGTGGCGTACGGCCCGATCCCATGTATATTCAATACTTACTTTCCACAACAAATTCCTTGCCATTCAACAATTTTCCATAAAGCCTCAGAGAAATAACACTATGCAAAACATAATTTCATAGTACATATGGCGTCACAATAAATCATATAAAGCATTACAAGAAAAACATATCAGGCATTACGAGAAAAACAAATAAGGCATGATGTGGGCCTAACTACCCGGACATAACAATAATAGCCGCTACGTACGGACTCTCATCACTTGGCGCGTACGTAGCCCCCAAACAATTTACACATAGCATAAACATCACCTATGGGGACAATTCCATCTTACAAGGTTAGAAAAGAGACTCACCTCGTGTCGAATCTACCGATCGGACCACAATTTGCGCTCGAAACTCTGAACTCTACACCCGAGGACTCGCAACTAGCCAAAAGGTATAAAATAACATCAATGCATGCACAATGCGGGAAATTACCCTAGTTATTTTACTAAAATCGCTATTCTTGAAGAATTTCCAAATTCCAACCCTGGTCCCACATGTTCAAATTCCAAAAATTCTCGAAGGGATCACTCACCCATAGCCTAAGGATCATTAATGTGTGATTTCTACTTAAATTCATGGCCTAAAACGGATAATCACAAAATCCTCAAGAACCCTAAAATTACTACCTAATTCTATGGTTTTAGATAATTTAATGGTGAATTTAACTAAGAATTAATGTTTGAAACTAGTAAAACTATGGAATTTACTTACCTCAATAACAGTGGTGGAAGGTCCCTTGAAGAGATCTCTAAAAACTTGAGGAGGAAGATGAAAATTGTCACGACCCAAAACCGGTCCAGGTCGGGATGGCGCCTAACGGCGAGGTTAGGCAAGCCAACGAACAACTATAACAATAAAAATGCGGAATACAATAACAATATGGGGTAAGGCCGTATAAACAAGCTGAACCACAGCTAGGCCCAATATATATACAACCCCGATAACTAAAACAAGTATGTGCCAGGACTAGTANCCGCAGTCTGGAACAAAAGACTGAGCAAAATGAAACTAGAAGGCTCCAGAGGTGCTGTCAGGATGACGCCAAGAAGACAGCTCACCGTATGGAGCGACACCGCGATCAGTATCTATCAGCAGGCGGATGACTAGACAAACCAGCCTCAAGACCTGCACAATCAAGTGCAGAAAAAGAAAGAAAGTGCAGCATGAGTACAT